>JAVCKV010495860.1:0-11652 GCA_032274145.1 Herpochondria borealis | reverse complement strand
AGTAGATCAGCGGACTAGTTCGGAACCGAAAACATTGGCGGAAGAGCTGTGCTCTAGTAAGGAGAGATGATGCCGTGGCCATGCCGGTTTGAACGTAGTTCTACTACATGTACTGCCTAGCTACTAATAGTACTACCGGCAGTAGTAACAATACTACTCTAGTAGTACTACTAGCTAGCTAGTACTAACTACATGTAGTAGTATCACTGCTAGCTAGAATCGACCCCGCAGGGCCGTGCCTCAGTGACAGTCATAACATGCTTTTCAGCCGTGGGAGCACGATTCATCTACTCCGCGCGTTTAAAAATTTCAACACGATTAAAACAACCTATTTGCGCGCCGGGTGATACTGAAATATCACCCATAGAGCCCAGAAACACGCCAGCAGGCACACTTTAAAAAACGGTCATATTTTCCTATTTATGGCATTTTGACAAAAGTGTCCAAAATATTTAGGGCACTTGTGATTCAAGTGGTTATTTAGGGCACTTTCGGGAAAGTGCCCTAATTAATTTAGGGCACTAAAAGACAAGTGCCCTAAATATCGTGTTTAGGGCACTTTAGCCAAAGTGCCCTAATTTATTTAGGGCACTAAAAGGCAAGTGCCCTAATTTAGGGCACTTTAACGCAAGTGCCCTAAATTAACTCGAAAGTGCCCTAATGTTCGTAAGTGCCCTAATTTCAGCGGAGGCCCTCACTATTTGCCTCTCATAGCGGAGGCACTCACTATTTGACAATTCCTCTCTACACTACTCCAATATACAACACTCCGACCATGGTACATGCCACAACTGCTATCACAGGGCAAATGGCATCAGTCCTCTCTTTGTAATGACGGGCCAACGGCATGAGTCCGCTCTTTATAATGATATCTATAGCACCACTCTTGCTACGTAGTCGGGCTGTAGAAATAGTACCAGCGGCGCTCCTCCGCAGCAGCGGACGCACATCATGTGCCATCCGTTTGGTAACAGCGTGACTACTCTCAGCCATGCAGCACAGCAAAACCTCAATCTCACGATGCATTGATAAATGCAATTTGGATGTTCGTTGACTGCATCCAACACCTTCATAAATCGTCAATCGAAAGGTATTCAAGATGGCGGAGGAAAATGTCGAAGACGCTGCGATTGTTCCCTTTCCACTGAGCGGTACGCTCCATGCTATTAGCTTTGATGATTACTGGCCCTCAGAACCAACCAAGCTCTACGCTGATCTGATCGCTAAGCAAGGAGAGGAAGTCCAGGGGTTTGATGACCGTGATGCTCTGTTCTCTCAATCTTATGAGTTGATTGACTTGGTGGTTACCGGCGAGGATTCAGACGATGCAGATGCAGGCAATCAGATATCTTGGAAGGAAATTTTCACGGACTGCTTCAATGGCACTTCCATTCTCGACGAGGATACTGTCTCTCGAATTGTCCTGCACGGACTGAAACTTGCCAAAACAACGCCAGAAATGTTTGGCGATTGCTTTGTCCTTCCACCATCAGGTGACTGTGCCACATTGCAATATCTACCCATTGTAAGTGATACCATTAATCACCAGATTGCAGACTTCCGACACGACATTACGCAATGGATTATTTGCTTTCGACTCTTGGGTAAAACGTTTAACGTGGAAGGTTGGAGAACTGCGACGTCTGATTTGCTTGTCCAGCCTCTTGATCCAGCGGAGGATGTGATGGTCGTTCGGTATGCTGACAAGGAAACCACAGTGACCCGAAAGGCAAGAGCGGCCATGAAATTTTGCCTCACTGCCATGGAAAACAAACCTACCACTTTCTGGAGGCAAAAAAGTGTGGGCATTGCAGTTGCCGGTATCCTTGATGTTGACTGGCTGGAGCACTCAATGCCTGCATCAACTGAAGAGATAAATGCATTCAAGTGGGACGAGGTTGTGCTTGGCAAGTCAAAGACATATCCTCAGGCAAAGATTGTAACCAAGGAAGAGTTTGAGATAGTCCGAACTGTCTATCAGTCAGTGAAAGAAGAGAAGGACGCAGAAGCTAGAGCTGTGGGCCAAGCCAAGAGCGGTGTTCAGTCCTACATTACTTTCAAGCAGCGCTGGGCGCAGTGGATTTTTTTCATTACCATCTACCGCCACATGAATCCAACCCAAACCCTCGCTTTTGCTGAAAATACCATGCAATTTCGGCTCAAGCTCTGTAAGTCGTTGGAAAAGATGTATGAAATACTGGACGAAGACATCAAGCTTCATTTAAACAAATTGAAGCGGGAAGCATCGAAGGCGAAGAGAAAAGTTCAGCAGGCACGCCAAGTTCTTGAGGCCGGGCAAGCCCAGGAAGCTGCAGCAGCTCAAGCGGAGCAACTTGCAGAAAAGCGTGACAGGATCATTGAGGAGAAGAAGGCAGCTAAGGCGCATGAGTACGAAACCCGGGACCGTAAGGAGGCTAAAAGGCTTCGAAAGGAGGCTGTAGCTGCAAAAGACGCTGAGGTCAAGGAGGCGGAGGAGGCTCGAAAGGTAGCAGACAAACTGGCTGATGAGAAGGCAGTCGAGAAGGCAAGCCTTGAAAAGCAGATCGTTGAAGCCGCTAAGCAGGACGCAACAGAATATGTGCCGCCTAAGAAGCCGCGATTCAAGCGGAAGGATATCAGCCTGCTTGTAGTTTCTGCAACCCCCCGCTCGAAAGCCAACGATGAGGGGGTCGCCTGGATGCCACCCCGTCGTGTCAAACAGAGCAAGACTATCCGGTATGAAAAACCCGGAAATAAGTGGGAAGCCAAAAGTATCGAAAAGATGTCTCAACTTGTATCCTTGAGAAATCAGCTGCTTGCAGATAATGTGCTGGAGACACCAATGGCATTCCAAACTGTTATGGCGTTCGTTGCACCGCCTGACCTTGCCTTTGCTGGGCGCGTCTTCCTCTATTTCGTCGCACTTGTGCTCAATCAGAAAAGGTATGTCTCTTGCTGCACCCTGAATGAAGTTTGGTTCCAGATATAACCGTTCTCACCCGCCACATTGCAGTCCGTTTGGAGATGTCATTGCCATCTTATTAGGTCTTGTTGAAGAGGGCTTGACTTGCGCCCAAGATGTCGCTGATGTCGAAGCCGGTGCTCTGCAGACAATCATCAACTTGCAGGATGAAAAAAATTTAGTTGGAAGGTACATTGAGGATGTTGCCAAAGATTTAGTCAACGACTGCGATGGTGTGATGCCCACTGACAAGGAGGGGTTGTCAAATGTCCAAGTTGATGATCCAGTTGCGTCAATGCTCATGGCACATGTCTATGGTTCAACAGAGCTCATCGTTGGTCTCCATGCTCGAAAGATTCTAACAGCCCTTGATATGGTAGACTGGGAAGAGACTGACTTTGCGACCAAGACTGATGTCAAGATGGTTAATCTCCCAGCCGACAGAGTCAAGAAGAGTCTAATGACTTGGTTGCCAAGAGGTGAATTTGTCAGGTTCCACGACGTGTTTGATAGTCTTGGTGATTTCCTTGCACACGATACCCGAGGTCAGTGGGGAAAGCTCAAAACAACCCTTAACAAGCACTACCACTCCAAAGAAAGGAAAGCTGTCGAGGACATTGCCAACACAATCAGCCAGTTCTATCGAACCACGAGAAAGGGTGCAAAAAAACAGAAGATTTCTTGCGGCGAGTGAGGATTTTTTTCTACACAATCAGGCTGTAGAAAATGTACTGAGGATGGTCGATGGCCTTCATTTGAAGCCACGACAGCGACTTTATGAGTATCTACCTTGGGGACCGTGTGTAGCCAGGCGTTATCGAGCCTGCCCTACTACTAGGTTATTTCCGAGGAAACAATACAAGTCGCTATAACAAATAACTAAAGCTTTCAAAACAATACAAGCCTCGGCATCAAAGGAAGTTAGTAGTCACCACGATCACGCTTGTTATGGCCTTGTTCGTCATCAAAAATAGCATCCTCTGTGTCATGGTCAGTGGACTCCAATAATGTCTCCAATTCTTGGGTAGACTCAGCCATGGCTGTGGTCCCCTCTGCCATCAGCTGATCCACAAAATCAGCTCCGTCATCCCCCCCCGCAACAGGTGCTGGACTGCTAAATAAAGCAGACGCTCGCCCTAAGGGTCGAAGTATAGCTGAAGCAAGAGAGCTGGCTCCTGCTACTGGAATAGGAACGGGCACGGGGACAGATGAAGCAACCGGATTGGGCACGACACCAGCTGAAGCAACCGAGTTGGCATGTCCACCACCGTCACCACCACCGCCAGCAGCTGGATTGTGGAAAGGAACGTTGGGAAGAAAGATACCACCTGAAATAGTAGCAAGTCCAGACAGATTTACAGACACATTTCTATAGTTAGATTTCATACTACAATCACTTGAACAGACAAGTCGCCAACAGCAATAGCATCACGCATCATTTACCATGCGGCTGCTGCTGCTGCTGCTGCTGCTGCTGTTGTTCGCGCTGGCGAGCGGCAGCTCGCTCCTGAGCTCTCCGTTCCTCCTCTGCACGTTCCTTCTTCTGCTGTAACTTGCTCTTGGAGTTGGCAGTGCGCGACACCTTGCGCGGTCCATCCCCGTCTGCACTGCGGACACCAACTTTGAAACACAGGAAGCTCTGACTCGCAACCACTTGATTTAGGTCGTTTCCGTTGTGAACCTGGGGCACAGTTATGACGTCATAATCAAGAGTCTCATTTGGGCCGGCCTCCGCAAACACATCAAGAGAGGATAGGGACCCAACATTGGGGCATTTCGAAAAGTCCAAAATCAAGAACCTCCACTTACGAGCCTCGAGCACGTCAACAGGATAATCATCTGCATTTGCAGAATCAAAGACAGAATGTGCAGTGTTCATCGCCCTCGTAGTAGGCACATCGAGCTGGCCAACGATCCCATTGTAGAATTGAGCATGATTAGGAACCCCCGGAAACAGGGCATAAGGGAAGGCAGGGACCTTGAAACGAATCTGCTTTGTGCCCACTACCTGGCCCGAATAAAAGTTGATCTCGTCACTCATCTTGTCGTTGAAGCGGTCATCAATGGGTATCATAATGGCGTAGCCATGACAGGCCATGTGTGCCCTTGCCGAGTCCATGTCGGGGACTGAGTACACCATGAAGGGATGTGAGGCCTCAGGCCTCTTGGGATCCACCGAAATAATCACTGAAGTTAAAAGAGCAAACAAGCCAGTTAGTAGAGTAGACGGTACCAAGAGCGACAGTGATGCTAGACTACTTACGACTGCTGCTCATGTTACTTCTGTGCTGGGGGAAAATAGTTGAGATTGAAAGTCCTTCAACTGCTGCAGGTTTCTTAGATTCGGCACTGATGCTCTCGGTATCCGAAATCAGCCCAGCTTGAACAGGGGGTGCGGCTGCGGCTGCTGGTTCGGGTGCCTGTTTGAGTTGTGGCGCTGGTTTGGGTGCTGCTGCAAAGGCTTTTGCTGTTGCATATGCTTCTTGTGCTGCTCGTTCTGCTACCTTATTGATTGGTTTCACTCCAAGCAATGCTAGCTCTTTCGCGTAGTCAATAGGCTTATTCTTGGCCTTTTGTTTCCACTTAATTACCTTCTTGCGGATCTCAGTACGCTTCTTTGTGTCTTTCCGCGTTCCGTAGAGATTTGGGCGCTGGTCACACAACCTAACAAGAATTCGGGGTTCCAGAAGTTGGAAAGCAAGAACTCCTCCTAGGTCTTGGATTTCGTTCAAAATAGATTGCTGTAGGTTGACTGGCAATCGAGGACGTAGGGAAGAAGTGCTAACGTTAGAGGCATCCGAAGCGTATTCAGCGTTAGAAACAACAGAGTCCTGGTTGTCGTCCTCGTCGTACTCGTCACTGGTACAGTGATCAATGCCGGTCTCAGACGCCTCGATTTTTTGCTTTACAGACAAGCTTTTAGAATACCGGGCAGCAGGTGAACTGACCTTATCCTTTACTTTCGCGGCGGAAAGTGGGGTCTTCTTACGCGCAGCCTTCGCCTTCTTGGGTGTTGCCTTTGCTGCTGCTGGTTCGGATGGGTGAGTCTTTTTGCTTCGTGTTGTTACCATTGCCGGCTGTGTGAGAAAGTGAGAAATTAAGGTCAAGCGCACCTCCACAGCATCGACTGCAGGTCATTGACCACCCGTGGTACATTTTCTACAGCCTGGCTACGTAGAAAACAGGTCGCCGGTCTACTAGTCTTAAAATCAAAATACCTCTTACTGGATTACTAAACTAACTTAGTCGTAATAGTATTTCGTTGTTAGATGTGTTGTGATATTTTTGGACCCTGACAAGACAGGTTAGGTCTAAATAAAGACATTACATAGGACATTCTATTGGCAGGTGATCTGTAAACAGACTTTTTGTGATTCCTAAGTACTTTTGGCGCTATCCAATCACTTAGATGCATAATCCTCGTTGCACGATTACTCCGACCCCAACCGGTATCTACGACAGATCTTAAGACCTTGCATTCAAGGAAAGGATAAAGGCGGATAATACTTGGGTAAGCGGATAAGCAGATTTAAGAGCAACCATGGCGCCTTCAACATTGAATGCCGGTGAGGAACAAGGCAAACCTGACAGCAAGATGTAAGCCGTATACCCTTCAGCATGTGCGAGTTCTTGTTGCTTGTCGTACATGTAGAGGCTAAACATTCTGCTTATTTGCTCTCTCGCTCCTTCCATCTATCTAGCAAGATCGAGCCTGAATCGGACCCTGAACCCAAGCCCGAGGAAACAACATCTGATGAGCACCGCAAAGTCCTGGCAAAGGTGGATGTCTTGAACGAGTGCTTGAAGACTATTGTGAGGAGCAACGGCTATATCTTGAGTGATGAAAGATTGGCTAAGCGCCGCATGTATGCAGAGCTCCGTAGCTTGGTGGTGGATGAGGAGTCAGACGATCTCACGGCAGAGGGCATTGAGGTTCTCGCTCCCTTCTTAACACCTTACTTCTCTACCATTGAGGAAATGGAAAGTGAATTCAAGACGGCACAGGAGATAGCTCAGGTTGATGGGACTTTCGGACCTTGTTGGTTGCCTCCTGCTTGGGGCCCTGTGCACTTTGCAGATGATAGTAACACGGATACGACTGTGTGGGATGGTCTTGTTGTCGTGCATGACAAGGTAGTCGGGTGCGTTCAGGAGGTGTTGAGCCTACACCATACCCGCTTTGGCCGGGAGATGGACATTGCTCAGGCCGGTTTGTGGCTTCACGGTGCTATTACCAAGCATGTTACGCGTACTATTAGAAGCACTGCTGTTGGTTACCGCGACCAGACCTGGCATCTTGGTCAAGTTCTGTTCGATGGGCCCGACAGCTTTCACATTGACTTGGAGCAAGACTAGCTCCTGCTAGTAACCAATGACACTATCTAAGCATGCTCGTATAAGATACCTCAATTACTATTTCAAAATCTACTAACAAGCCGTAGTAGTAGCACAGTAACTGCAACGGGTACCACGAGCTCCTGAACTGCAACGAGTGTGCTCTCATTCATGCGAAATAATGCCTCCTTCCGAGGTGCGCTTCCAGCAGGGAGTATGTTGTTGATGTCGTTTTCTCCTATTACCATTATCCCTAATGGCGACACCTCCAACCTCACGCTTGTTTTCGCCATTACACAAAAGTGAGCTTTTGCTTTGGCGCACCTCTGTGGAACAAATGAATGAGGGCCATTTACAACTCTGGTACATTTTCTACAGCCCGTCCACGTAGAAAAACAGGTTGGCCATTCTGCCGTAAACATCGTCTGCTCCTCATAATAAAGCTGTAGCTAGAATAGCACTTTACTAGTACCACCATGGCTGCAGATTATTTGCCTACAGCTCTTGCTGCTACTACTAGAGAAGATCCACCCACCCCCACTCTTGCTGGTAGAAGTGATGATGGTGGAGAGGAGGAGGAAGACGAACAGCTACTACATGTAGTTAACCGTCCCAATAAGCGGTTCAAAATCCACCGTCTACAAGGCAGCCGCACGCCCCTGGCTGAAGAAGCTCTGAGTCTACTTGCTGGAGTAGATCCCGATCTCCCACATCTTGAGGTGAGAACGAGGAGTAGTGATGATGATGATGATGATGATGATGATGATGGTGGTGGTGGTGGTGGTGGTGTGGACGGCAAGCAGACCTACCGCCTCCGAGGCAGTGGACCAGATTCGGTCGATTCCTCAGATGACACTGGCGACAATGGCGACGACGACGACGACGACGACAACGATATGAAGAGGTTGAAGGAGCTCAGAGAGCGTGGTGTGAGGGTCTACTCCACAGATCATGTCCTGATGTTCGGTCTAAAAATGTTGCATTGGGACGAACAGCGATTGCGGAAGCGTAAGTCTGAGGACACGAATGTTGACCAATATACAGCCGTGTTTGGTGTGCATCCCTGTGTCACTGCTCAGCTTTGGGAAGATCTGCAGACGACAACGAACGATGAAGCCAGGGTTGATCCAAAATTAGCGGATTTGGAGAAACTGCATTGGACGCTTAACTGGTTGTACCGCTACCCGAAGGAGAAAGCAAACGAGAGCCAGTGGAATAAGTCCGCTAACACCTTAAGGGATGCATACTGGTTCTATACTGAGAAGATCCGCTGCATGAAGACCGAGAAGATTGTTTGGCCTCGTTCATTTTCCCCCGATGATATTTGGATAATGACTGTCGACGGCACCCACCTTGTGACACTTGAGCCGGGAGATGGTGATATCCCTAAAGATCCTAGCTACTTTTCCTTCAAGCACCACGCCGCTGGATTCAATTATGAAGTCGGTGTCCACCTCTTCGAAAGCAAGTGCATCTGGTTGAGCGGTCCCCACAAAGCTGGTGAATATAATGATGCCAAAATCTTTGGTGAAAAGGGATTGAGAGACAAGCTAAAGAAGGCAGGTAAGAAAGCAATTGGTGACGATGGATATCGGGGATTTGCTGATGAATGCAGCACTGCCAATGGTCTTGATTCTGATGTTGTGAAGGACTTCAAAGCGAGGGCTCGCCAAAGGCACGAGATTTACAATGGCAAGCTGAAGTGCTTTGAAATTCTCAGCGATAGGTTCCGTTGCAAGATGCATACTCACGACAAATGGAGTGTGGCAGAACGGCTGCAGATTGTCTTCGAAGCTGTGAATGTGCTCGTCAACTACAAGATGGAACAAGGAGAGCCATTGTACGATGTTTAACGATTAAGTAGTAGTTGTTGCGTTGAGTTAGTCATTATCTTGATATCTAATATTGTAGGTCATCAATCTTCTTTTGCTTTAAGCCGTCAACAAAACGTCTGAATTTTAATAGACGTTGCTCTTGATAGATGTGATCGCGAAAAGTTTGGAGAGAATAGGCTTGATACTCAGTACTGGTTGCCCACAAAAATTTCGGCTCCACACCAACATGGTCATTAGCTCCTACCATCACTTTCAAAAGCTTTTGTGCCTGAGACCCATTCCACTGAGGCTCCCCGCGACTGTTCAATAGCGGAGTTGGGTGGTTTGCTTTTGCAGCGGTGAAAGCTTGCAAATCCGCTGTACATCTAGAAACTTTCTTTCTGTAATCATCACGGACACTCTTCAGCCGACGAATAAATGCATCGTCATACGCCATTCTCTCGAACGCTCTCTGGTCCTTACATTTATCATTCCAGACCTGTTCAGGGCTTTCGAAGTCGGGAGAGATTTGTTTGTCCCGGAATGCTCTCTTTAAAAACTGCTTTGCTGCTGACTTTGACCATTCAATTCGCTTGGGCTTGTCCTCATGCTCTAGGTCACCGTTCGCGTGCTTCTTGCGCAAAGCTCTTAACGTCCGCCCAAACTTTTCTCGCACTTTCTTGACAGTATATAATAGAATATCCTTCATTGCCGGGTCGGCCTCAAACTTTAAAAAGACTGCTTTTGGTCGCATCTTCACAGATTCCAATGGGATCACTTCGTCCAGCAAAGCAGCTTTGAGTAGCGCTCTCACAGCTTTCCATTGTTCGTCAGTGACAGCGCTGTTTTCTGCCATGGTGACGAGTTACGATGAAGTACTGTAAGTGTTCGGCAAGTATACAGCCGCCGCCATTCGCCATGCCATGGTGATGGTCACTTTTGTCGTTGGTACTTTTTCTACGGCAACATCGCGTAGACATTTTTAGGGCACTTGGGTCATTTTAGGGCACTATTAAGTAAAGGAAGTCATTTTAGGGCACTTACATAAGTGCCCTAATTATTTTTCAATTAGGGCACTAAATCGTAAGTGCCCTAATTATTTAGGGCACTTTCGAAAGTGCCCTAATATTTTTTCGTTTAGGGCACTAATTTTGAAAGTGCCCTAATTAATTAGGGCACTTATGACTGAAACGGTCATTTTGAAATATTTCGGGAAATTCCCCTAAGTCTTTTGTGCAATTGTGACTAACGCGAGCAGCGCCACGAATCACGCAAGCCATCCTGCTGATATTTTGATGTTGTATAACGAAACGCACCGTGTGACTGAAAAGAACGTGGGTTTGGAATGCGCCCGGCGCGCATTTTTTGAAGTATTGGCTTAAATGGTGGTTTGGTCGCGGCTGAGACACGGTCCAGACAACAAAACGTTGAATCCCTCTTTACGATCGAAAGCACGAAAGAAGTCTTGCAAGCCTTTTCGAACATACTACAGTGTGACATACTCTTCGCTCACAAAAGGAGAGCCTTGGAAAACAACATCATGTCAGTGAAAGTTACATCTCAGGAAGAGTTCGACCATGGTAGGATCAATGTTCAGTTTTGTTTTCTTGCTTGCGTGCCTTAACATTGACGAATTCATCGGCTAAGTATACCTTATATTTGTTTCTCCCCTCTGGTGTGCCACCCAAGCACTCTGTACAGCGAAGACCTTGATTGATGAGCTCGAAAAGAGAAAAGAGAAGCTGATGTTCTTGGACTTTCTTGGCTACATTGGCAGCGAAAAGAACCCTCCTGGGTACGCCGGATATATTGAATCAAAGCAGTTCCACCGCAATCTATTGTTTCACTGTGGAGTATCTTGGAAAAGCTGCCTGGTCTCATTGAGGGGTCGCCGAATCAAGAAGAGAATTAGTAAGCTTCGCGAAGCGTTTCGCGCCATCGATCAGAAGCACTGTCTCTTCATATACTATAGGCTCGATCCTTATGATCGCCAAGGCCAGCCATATACTAAGAATCGAATGCAGAAGTTGGGCGGTTACGATGTGTTTCCGTCGGAAAAGGAATATACTATTGTCCCTTTGGCAAAAGCAGAAGTTATCGGGCACGGCAATAACGAGAAATGAAAAGGATCATCATGCTGGCTTCATCTGCGTCTGCAACAATGCTGATAATAATCACATCATTCTTCTGTCCCCAATCTCTCCATTAGAAGAGGTACTATTCTTTGTTACTAATAGGGGTTACTGTTTTCTAGTTTCATTTTTCATTTTTCGTTGCAGCCTTTGGATCCGAAGGAAGGCCCATTGCTACCATTTGGAAGTAATGAAAAGCAGTGACAAGTTGTTTGTTGATGATAACGATTTGCCTGCCTCCTGCTTGCAAGCCGACTATCGCAACTAGTACAGCCGAATCACCGAGTCGAGTCAGCAGATGCTGCAGGGATGAAACTAGTAAGGAAGGAGAAGGAAACCTGACGAAGCTCCCTGCCTTCGCTGTATGTGCATTTAGGGACGCTATGACAAATCCAAGGGAACTTCTGTGCTGTACGTGTAGCCCTTATTC
>JAVCKV010495749.1:0-11654 GCA_032274145.1 Herpochondria borealis | reverse complement strand
GTATCTTTCTATTTTAGTCTTATTGTTACGTCACTTCCTTGGTCCGGTCGCATCCAATTCAAATCTCTTGCTCGCACTCCTCAGATTCAATACTTGCCTCAAGGGGCAACATTTCAAGACGTACTCTCTGCGCCGTGCACTGATTCACAGCACTACGAGCAGAGAAGTCAAGAATAAGAGCTTTGAACATGACTTTCCAATAGCCCTCACTGTAATGGTATCTTCTTTTGAATACGCCTTGTGGCATGGAACACAATTTGAGGCATGTTATTTCGATCATCCCAGTGTGAGAGAGCAATCACATTGGCCTTCCCCGTTGGGGCAATCCACGGGGAGCCCAACAATCGTTGACCTTGCTGCCCACCGAATACGTTCCGTCAATTCCAAGGTCAAACGACTCAACTCCGGACTTTTCCGCGTGTTTCCAGAGTCTGTTCTCTTGGATATACGACGCAAGGACTCCTCCATAGCAAAGAATTGGATCGTGCCTCACAAAATCCCTTTATACCAAAACTCCATATGTTTTCCCTCCAGGCTTGCGGACTAGTTTAGCAGGATTATTCGAATCAAGAATTTCCACAACCTTTACATTATCACTGCCGTTATAAAAGGCATCACAAACACTTCTGGTCAGCGTGGTCTCGCAGTTTGGGATTGAATCAATCAAGAATCTTCTGAGCGTTTGTGTCCAAGCCGTCTCTGATTGCCTTCTTGTGAACCAACGCTTCAAGATCTGATGAAACGAAAGGTCGCAGCACCAATCACCATTAGAATTCTGGTTATCAGAAGCCACAATCTTCTCCCCTGTCATGATCATGTGTAGACGTCTTGCAGTTTGCGATCCTGAGAGAAACTGCTGCTCCCCAATGCAGTGAAAGATAGATACGCTTGATCTCGACTTCTAAATCATCACTTTCTCTCCCCTGTATCTCGAGCTGCAACAGGTCCCCCTTAGAAATAGATTGCATCTTTCATCAGCTTTTGTTACGCTAAGATAGCAGCAAGAAAGTGACGAAGCAGGATGACTTCTGAAATCTCCGTCCAACAGGGTATTGTGTGAGGTGATTTTCACTCCACACAAAAGCAATGCTGGAAAAGAGAGAGTACACGTCGTGTACTTACCCCAGTGGATTAGTACCTCCGGTCTTCGTTCGATACTGTCGGTCGTAAAATACGCAACCGTAAGTTTTCCTTACTCAAGTCTAGACATGCAGCATAAGTGAGATTCGGATTGGGCTTCTACCTCTCCTTCTTCGGCATACAACCTGCAGAAATAGCAGAGCTGTTAGAATACGAGTATCATACATGTCCATGTAGACGATCTGAAAACGCCACGATATTGGCTCACCATCCTGGGTCATCAATTTCTCCCGTTTCGCCTCCCTTGGAAGCCATGCACATGACGAAATCAAGGCTTGCGGTTTGATCGACTTCTTTTGTTTTGAAGGCAGATATTTGGTCAAAAGTTTTGCGGGGATGTGGTTTCCACGAAGTCCGACGTACAGTAAGGATCCTTGTCGTGTTTTCTCATGAATCCATCCCCTGTGACTAGAGAATTCCCGTTTCTACGGCCACGAGAGTCCCCTTGGGCAAGTCAGTGTTGCTGACCAGACCATATTGATGAGTCTCCTTGTCTGTCCCCGTTTATCACACCCAACCAAAAGACCGTCCTTGAGAACCGCCTCCAGTGCATCAGCTATTTGCACCAGGAGGGTCGGTTGCCCTCTTTCTTGTGCCAAGCAATGTACTCCGCCCTTGTCATCGCTCTACAGGAGAACCCAGGTGGAATGAATCTTTAGGGGCATCCTGTGCATTCTTGATTGCCTTTGACAGAAGCTTTTTACAAGATGCCATAATGGTGCCATTCTGGGTGCTTGTTTGTCGTTTCAATTTAAAATTCGACAAACGTGGCGTTGCATTTCTAAATCGTTGGACGTAGTTGATAATTTCTAAATCAGAAACATTGTGCTTTTGCGGTGCGTATCCTCCGCCACCACGTCAAGAATATTGTACACTGCACGGTGAATGAGACTACCTGCCTCTGTTGTCATACGCTCTCTACCGTGTTTGTGAGCAGGTTCTTTTCTCGGGGCCATCCCACCGGTACTCTTTCGAGCTGTCTGACTTGTACGGGACATTTTGAGACTATTATTATACCTTGACTTCGTTTGGCAGGCAAATACGACGAACTGAGAGCGCGGGGGAGGATCGAGAATGATGCTCGCAAAAAGAAGACGTACTCCTGCAAGAACGCAAAGGTAGTACGCACAACGTTCACTTTCAACTTAGCTCCATCCCCAACTCTTTTTAAGTTGGCAGGTTGACCTTGGTCTCGGGGTTGATTTTTCCTCCTGCCCATCGTTTTTGAAGATATTTTTGAGATCGCATCTCTTCGAGTCGACTGCGTGTGCGATCAAACGCAAACACCTCATCGCTCGATTCATCTTCCAGATCGACGGTGAAAATACCATCCGGTTCTGTCCTGGCCTGCACAATCAACTTGACCTGGGATTCGTACATGCTGTCCACAAATACAATCAGTCGTCGCACCCAGTTGATCTGATTTCTGTTCAATCTTGGAATGCCTTCGACAAACACCGTGTGAAAGTTCTGTCCAATAACAAGATAATCTGCAGCTCCCAGTGCTTTGGTACACAAATCTTCAAACGTGAAGCGAGCAACGCCTTTGGCGACAGATGCTCGAGGGATAGGAACAAGGCGACCTTGTGTCGACAAGTTGGTGGACACTACTGCAGAATCTTTTGTGAGCCTGTGAAAAATGGTGTCAAAATCCTTCTTTTGCTCCTTGCCAACAAAGTAGACTCCGCTGGCCTTTGTGTCGCTTTGAACCAACCGATAGTCGGTTTCCGAATCCCACATGCTCACAACGTTAGTCTTTTCATTCAGGAGGTCAATGAATGGAAGAAATCGATCTCGTTGCAAACCACCCATGTACAAGTCTTCTGGCGGCCGATTCGACGTTGCCACAATCACTGCTCCTTTGTTCAGCAAAGAAGTGAACAACCTCTGCAGGATCAAAGCGTCCGCGACATCAGTGACTTGAAATTCGTCAAAACACAGAATTCGACCTTGTTCCATTGTTCGTTCCACAACTCGAGGCAAGATATCTCCCTCAATGCCCTCAATGCGCTTGGCTTCGTGCATTTGCTGGTGAACATTGAGCATAAACTTATGAAAGTGAACCTGCTGCTTGTCCTCTCTGTCCAAGTTGTCATGGAAAATATTCATACAAAAGGTTTTGCCGCAACCGACACCACCATGTAGATAGACGCCCCGAGGAGCGGCAGCTGGAGCTGGTTCCTCCTCCGCCTCTTTGAATATGTCCCATATGGATGATCCCTTGTCTTCTGGGACTTGCTCTGGAACAACATCATCTCCCAGCGTCTTTAGCTCATCATAGAGTCGGTCAAGTTCCTGGATCGCTCTCAGCTGATGGGGGTCCTCCTGCACGCCTTCGGTCTTGATCATGTCTCGGTAGACATTTTGCAGGTGTCCCATCCATCTCCTGGATACTGTTTTGTTCCCGCTTCTTGCAATCCTCAAGCGGCTCGATGCCAACAGTCGATTACTTAGCATCATTGTAGCCATGTTCTCTTTGGAGTGCTATTATGTCTATCTAATGAATGGCTGCTGATGGGTCGTTCAAGCCCGGGTGATCGTCATTGCCCCAGGATTGATTGGCGAGAGGAGAGAACCGTGTACTGTACAAATGATGCAGCACTGTCTAGTGAGGGATAGGGATATGTTGTGTCTGGCCGTCGCTCCACGCACCCTTTCGTTTTGGGGATTTGCCTTCAACTTGGGTTCCTCCCTCCATCAGCATGAAGAATGCAAAGAGCGATCGATCCATCTCTATCTTCTGTGCTCGTCGCCATCCGTTGAAGACTGGGCAAGGGGAGAAAGAAGAAAAGAATAGTTACGAAGCAAGCAACCAACCAAGCATGGTGAACCCAAGCAGGGCAGCTTTTGTGATTGCGGGGTTGTCCAACCCAAAATCATTCGTTGAGAGGAAACAACAACAAGTAGCACCTCTGTTCTCGGTTCCGCCGAACGACGCCGATGACGAACAAGCCTTTCTGATGGAGCAATTAGCTCGTATTGAATCTATGGAAAAGACAATTGATGAGAGCTTTGATGAATCAGACTTTCTTGGTGTCGACGACGACGATGATGATGATGACGACGACGACTTTGATGACGACTTTTCAGATCTTTTCGATAATGTCGACTTGCCGGACGAGGATGAGTTGGTACAGGCAGAACAAGAAATCCTAAAGGTGCCTCAAAAGTCGGCCGACGTTTTGGAAGAAGCGCTGCGACAAGGAGTCGTTCCAGCGGGAGCCGACGTTGGAAGTGAGGCTCTGCCTGGTGACTGGGGCTTTGATCCTTTGGATCTAGCGACAAAGGATTACATTGGTCGAGGTCAACTTGCCATACAGCGATTGATTCCTGGACCATCGGCGGATGAAGAATCGACAACAGAATTCGTTGAACGACCATCAGCTTTGATTCTGAGAGATTATCGAGAGGCAGAGATTCGGCATGGTCGACTGGCCATGCTTGCCAGTCTCTTTTGGCCACTACAGGAGATGGCTGATAGATTTGTTCTCGACGAGTCTCAGTATGGATCGCTCATCTACGGCAAGGGTGTCACGTTGCCTTACTTTCCACTGCTGATGACTGCAATACTGTTGTTATTGGGCTATCTAGACATTTACAGTCAAGCCACGAAAGATCTGGACAGGATTGGGGAGGCCTTTGAGCCTGGAGACTGTTTTTGGGATCCTCTTGCTATCCTGCAAGGGGCACCAGATCGCATGAAACGCAATATGCAAGAGCGTGAACTACTCAATGGACGTATGGCTATGCTAGCATGTGCCGTTTTCTTCTGGGAAGAACTTACAACACACCAGCCAATCATTGATATTGAAAGCAACGCCTTGCTCTTTGAACCATTCTACGAAATCCCATTTCTCCAACAGTGGCTCGACAGTATATTTCAATCCAACTCACCAGTATTCGTCTACCCTGAAGAACAGGCGACTGCTGGAGCAGTAGCTGATGGGATTTCTGACGTAGTGCTGTGAAGGCTTGCGTCTCTTTTTTAATTACAGTACGCTCTCAACACAGTTTCGTCCCAATTCTTTGAGGGTATGCACTGACTGTCTGGGATTGTCCAGTTGTCTTTGCTGGGAAGTGGTAGATGTTGCAAGTACGACACTTGCCACGCTAATCAGTTCGCTCAATCTGCACGTCTAGAACTTGGCAGAGATCAAGATCCATCGACCTTTAAGTTCGTAGTTAACACTCTATTCTTGCTGCTTTTTCAGCTTTCTTCGAGCCATTGCTTCCTCCGCTCGTTTCTTCAGCGTCGCCATCTTCTCTGCCTTTCGCTGCTCTTCTGCTGCCTCGTCATCGGGGTTTGTTGCTTCTGAAATCGGGGCTGCCACTTCAGCCTTTTTTGCTTTTCGCTTCGCCATGGCTTCTTCAGCTCGTTTCTTGAGCATCTCCATCTTGTCAGCCTTACGCTGGGCTTCTGCAGCAGCCGCGTCAGCTTCAGCCTGTGCTTTGCTGGCTTCCTTGGCTGCTCGATCAATCTCAGCTTGTGAGGCTTCGTCCATTAGATCTGTTTCTTCAATGTCCACGTTCGTAGAAGCAGATGCCTGTTTTTGTTGTCGTTGCTGTTGCTGCTTTGCAAAGACTTCATCCAATGCAGCGTCCACCTCAGGAGCCCACTTCTTTTTGATGCGATTGACTTCTATTTCACCTTCGCCCGGTTCGACACCATCGTATGTGACAATGTCAGTAAACATATTTTGCCCCATGGGATAGCGCCGGCTGGGGATCGAACGCAAGACTCCCACCGTGTACATATCCTTGACCACTACTTCGACACCATCCAGAGGGTCCATTGGAGGAGGTGGTACCATGGCACTTGCAGCATCGACATTGTCGTCATTCCAGAGAGGCTCGTCAGCAAAGGGTTCCTTGCCAAGATTTCGATCAATCTCGAGATCACGTTTCTTCATGGCTTTCAGAATCGAATCGCCTCTACGACACAGCGCCAACGCGAGCATATTGTTATCTCCTGTACCACTTGGTTCAGCGACGGATGTCAAAGTGCCCACCGAGATCTCGTTTTGTGACCCCAAAACAAAGATCTCCAAGCCAGCCTGCGGAAGCTTGGTCAAGTTCTCGAATGCAGCACTCCTTCGATCTCCTTC
Source organism: Herpochondria borealis (assembly GCA_032274145.1). Taxonomy (NCBI): domain Eukaryota; phylum Rhodophyta; class Florideophyceae; order Ceramiales; family Ceramiaceae; genus Herpochondria; species Herpochondria borealis. The sequence continues at coordinate 5,409 of JAVCKV010495749.1, read as the reverse complement.
CGTCTCCGTGTCAAAGACGTTGTCATCATAGTCAAAGACTACCTGGTACAGGAGACGCGGAGGCCCACGTGGATTCTTCACAACCGACGCCACACCCTCTTGACCGAGATAGCAGCCCTTCTCTTGGTCTACCAAGTTGTCCCAGTGGAGCTCTAGTGGACCTGCAGGCAGTATTGTTGCATCGTCGCCCAGAGCGACCGTAAGTTCTTTTCCGAAGAGTGGCATGCCTCCTTCAATGCGCAAGGTTTCAAATTCAAGTGCTCCGATTTCGATAGGTCCATCTGGCGACTCTTCTCCAATCAAATTCCTCCACAAGGCTTGACCAAGATCGTCGTCATCGTTCTCCATTACCAGAGTGTACCCTGATGTCGCGGTTTCTGGGAGGACAGAAGTTGGGACTATCGTAAGAGTAGCTCCAGAGGTTAAAGTAACTTGAGAAACCGACTGCTTTGGAAACTCCCAGGAAGAATCCTTCAGATCAAGCAGTGGGACGACGTAAGATTCGATGGCTGTCTCGGCATGCTCTTGCTTTGTCGATGCCAGCGTTATAATCTTGCTAGTTTTCGAACAATCCTCTAGTTTGACCTGATCCATCGGGAAAATGAGCGGATCGAGTCGATCAAATAAGTCAGAACCTGAATGTCCCGGAGATGTCAGCATATAAGCATGTTCATCTGATAGAACTACAACGCCAATTTTGTCAACGACACGCCCCTTGGCGTTGAGAAGACAAGCTTCTTGATAGACACCCCCCGACGAAAACGTCTGGGTGAACTTGTTGTTGAGAAAGTCCAGTGTTCCCTTGCCCTTTACAGAGATCCAGCCCTGTCCTAGCGGGCTTGCATCCAGATTCCAGCAGATACACCGACCAGAACGAATGGCAGATCTGACAGCTTCTCCTCTCATTCCCGCTGGTGTTGTTGTGACATCATACACAGACTCAAGATCAGACTTGAACTCAGGCCTTGATCCTTCATTTGGAGGAATGTATTCGTATTCGTAATCCGCCACGGACAGCGTCGTTTCTCTGATGCTTCTAGCTACCCATCCGTGTGGCCGAGAGAAGCCTTGCAAGGGACAGAGAAGTGACGAGAGCACAATCCACGACAACGTGTTGAATCTTCGGCTCGAGACACACATGGTTCTAGAGGACGTTGTGGTGGGTGACAGAGCTATGAAGGCTATCCGATGGCTGGTAGTCTAGCAAGTGTGTGGCAAACATGAACATGGTGTGAAGCCAAAAGATGAATGGAAGCAAATCTGATGACGTCATCAGAAGATATTGATCCATCCATCGACATGTACGCTAGGGTTAAGGATTTTCACAATGTTTCGCCAGCGTAGAATCCTACTTGCGTCTTTGTACCAGTTACACATCGTCATCCTCCAACGCGCGTTCGGTTCGTCGCCCATCCACCAACAACAACAAAACATCGACAATGGTGAAAGTTTGGTACACTCCCCCTCCATACGGTCCTCGTACTTCATTGGATCGACCTGCCTATGGCCTGGGCAAGGTCGGCACGACCCCAGAATGGCTCGTTCGCCTTGCGAAGGCACCAAAAGTCCCAGCAATCACCGGTGTTATCACTGTGTTCAGTATCATGGCTTGGTTGCCTCTGTGTACGTCTGTCTGTGACTTTTATTGTACTTACGTGATCCAGTCTTACTCACATTTTTCTTTGCTGCTCTTTCCACAGTGGGCGCCAAGCTCCCATTCACCATGTCCCCTGAGTATATTGCTGCCCAGCGTGCTTACATGCGTTACCACAATATGAATCCAATCTACGGTCTTTCTTCCAAGTACGTTGTTTCCCGTGTCAAAAGGTTCTTGCTGTCCTTTTCTTCTCCAGTAACTAACCCATGCTTTCGTCTCACAGGAAGGCCCGAGCTGCTGATCCATAAACAACGGCTTAGCTACTCTTTAACATTACTAGAGGGAATGGAATTTTCACGACTGCATTTTTCTCAATTTCATATGTAGACCTGCTGTTCATAGGAGATGGTTCTTCCCTTTCGAGAGAGAGTTGTGCGAATACGGATGATAAGATGTGATAATGCCCCCCTTACCTCTCGCACCTGTAATCTACACATACAGAAACCACATTGCACACAAGAGAGTTGTGCGAATACGTGCATCATATTATGGTAGCGGTCAGCTTCTTTCACCTTCACCTCTCGCACCTATCATACAACCTAACACGCAGAAATCACAGTAAACACAGGAGGAGCGAGCGGAGTTGGGAATGTTGCAATAGAGGAGTATAGTGTGTAGGGGGGTAATGAAATGTCGCGTCGATCATTCGGACGTTTTGCAGATCATTGGCTTTTTCGGTGGAGACCTATGAGTTCACAGTTCATGTGGTGGAACTGGAAGGAAGAATTTTGCTATGATGTATCGTGTGTATCGAACACATGTTGACATTCCCATAGCTGATGCACATCAATGATGGAGCGAAGAAATTGATAGGAGTACTGGGTGCTTCTAATTTCGGAACTACGTGTACTCTTCAAGTTAGGCCCTCTCTAGACAGCAGTTTCCGAGATCGGTGGTTCCGCTGAAAGCTCAACACAATCAGAAGTATTCCGTGCACGCAGCAAACAAGTGCTAAGGCAATGTGACGAGCCAAATTCCTCTTCCGCAAAGAGAATCCACATCCAGGCCCACCGGTCTCTACTATTACAATACCGTACTCAACAACATCCGTTTCTCATGTTCGACGATGGTCTTCTATGCTGATTCAAATCCAACGGAGCCACTGGCGGGACAAACAGTTGTGGTTGTGCTCGTCTCTTTCGTTCTTCGTGTGCCACAGCCATGGTGGCAGCTTCACAAAAGGCCTCCTCTACGTTAATGGCAGTCTTGGCTGACGTTTCAAAATGTGGCAATACTTGATTCGAGGCAACCCCCATGACACCACCTTTCCGACCAGCTCCCTGACACCACCTTTCAGCCCGTGTTCGAGGGACGAGTCGATCTTGTGCCTGTTAAAAATTAATTGTTCCGAATAATGCATCAGCAGGGAATGAACATGACGACGAGGTTGAAAGAGCATTAGATGTATCCATTGCACAGTCAGTCAGTTAGGTTGGCACTCTCAAGCCACAGTCTCTCTTTTCTCAATCTGCAGGAGACACTACCTCCGTCACTAAACGTACTACACGACCACCTTACATACATGCATGCATGCATACCGGTACGGCATGCACAAACATAAACTCACCTTGTCAATTTTGTTGCCCAACACGACAAAGGGAAACGACTGTGCCAAATCATTGAGACCACCTCCAACTTGATTCAGAAAGTCTGTTCTCCAGTGATCCAAATGTTCCAACGAGTCTGGATCGGTAATATCATAGACTAAAATACAGGCATCGGCACCTCGGTAAAAGCCAACTCCCAGGGATTGAAACCGTTCTTGACCGGCCGTGTCCCAAATCTGCAACACGCACACCTTGCGTTCTCCGGACGGTGCAGTGACAACCATTTCTTTGGATAAAAAGTCAGCTCCAATAGTGGCCTTGTACTGTCCTGTAAACTTTCCAGTGGAATATCGATTCATCAAGGATGTCTTGCCGACACTATAATAGTTGTTTGGGTACATGTACATACATCCGAGTGAGTGCGAGACACAGGAAAAACCAGTACGATCTCGTCTGATTTCATAAGACACTTACCCTGAATCTCCTAGCAGGATGACCTTAAGAGTCTGTTTCTTTGTTCGACTATGTTGTGATGATTGCATGGTGTAACACTCTGATTATAAAAGGCAGCAGAGCAAGGAGAGCATAATGTCAACGAGAAGTTGAATATTGATGCTCAATGCTCACCGCCAATGTTCAAGCGCTACGACACGAAGACAGTAGCTGAAAAGACCATAAGTATCGATCCCATAATACAGTACAGTAGTGTAGACTACGTACACAAGTACTGGAGTAGTCATCACTGATGCTACCCTAAAAGCTAGCAAGTACATGATAGTTACAGTAGCTAGACTGTTTTTTGAAGGCGGATGTTGATGCAGGAGCTATGTGCTGTGCCTTCCAACAGGTCTGGTAGAGACCAACACGCGAGGAAGGGAGATAACATTAACAGCGTTGGATCTGGCACTGGAACAGTGGACCAGCTGTCGCCAGTTCTTCACTCCCGATGCACGTAGCTGACTGACGACTCTGAAGCCACATTTGCACTACACAAGTGCTGGCACTACTAAGTGTGCATGTGCCTTAGAGTAAACAATGAAAACGGTGTTTGAAAAAACACAGTATAGAGATACGACCTTTTTACATTCTTCTACCTCACAGCCAAGTCAGACAATGGTTACGTGCTACCCTTGAGTATGCTCTTCGTTTGAAAGGAGGGCCAGCATGGCATTCGGAGAGCGACTCCTATCGACCTGGTACTGATGGTACTACAGCTGATACGTCAAGCAAGTAGGTACAAGGAACCACCGCAAATCATTTAGCTGTCTCTAATGGAACGTGCACCGCCACCAGGATCATGGAAATATTCAGTAGGCTGTCTCTTATTTTACTGCTTTACATGTATGTTGAATGCATAGTCTACTCTTAGTACTGATACCATTGTCTTGCACTGGATTGGACGTTGTACATATTATAACAAGTGGCATACACGTAGCTCACGACTCCAACAGGCTCTGACATTGTGGCAGGATGCCCCATTTGAGAATGACCCACGCAAGCGCAAGCCAGAGACCTTGTGACAAGAGAGACAAGAGATGGGCAGCGAGATGCGAATAGATATTCGCCAACTGGACATGGTCGCTCACATGAGGAGAAGGCGAAATCAGGACGGAAAATGCCCCCAAGCGAGGAACAAACCCAATACAGCAAATTAGGGAAACAGTCAAGAAAAGCATGACCAGGACCTGGGCGCATCGTACAGCGACTTCATCTTGCTCGTCGACTTCATCTTGCTCGCCGACATCATCATTCCATGATGAATCGAAAGCGGAGGTCATCAAATCTCTGGGCATGATCCAATCATCACTGTCTTCATTGTCTTCATTGCGTGGAGTCGACTTCCGATTTCTCAAAAAACGGCGTTTCGCTTGAGTTGCTTTGTTCTTTTGGAAAAATAGCTTCATTGTTTTGGAGTTATCGATGTTGATGCTTCGTGATTTATGTGATGCAAGTGGGCTCTTTCATGCTGCCAAATCCCATCGTGGACCGTGGAGCAATCTCAATCCCATCGTGGAGTCGAGAGACATTGCTATGGGATTCAATACATGCTTTTTCCTACTGTATTGTTTGTACTGCCACGAAAGCTTCTGTACACGAAAGTCCTGGTCTTAGGCTCTACCTGGTATATTTCACTGTGACAATGTCAAGGGAGGCAGCCAAGCAATATCACCATGCAGGAAGTGCTGGAGAAGGCAAATGTAGCTA
>JAVCKV010495638.1:0-11358 GCA_032274145.1 Herpochondria borealis | reverse complement strand
AGAGTTGTCTAAACTGAATTCTACTAGAAGCATTATCAACAATAATTGTATGAAAAGTCATTTGCATTTTAATATGCTTATTAACTTTAAATCGAATATTTGTTTGGTAATCTAAATCTACATTTCCAACATTAGCTAAGTAATCTGAGTAGGCAGTAAGTACATTTTCCATTTCTATATTGTCCATTACTGTAAGTTTGTAATATCCAGAAAGGTTAAAACCTAAACTGAAAGCGGTGTTTTTACCTTCTTCTACACCAAATTTGCCAGAGAAGAAGTCGTTTACTAAAGTGTATCTTGCTGTTGCAGGTGCAATATTCTATCAATCCGACAGCGGTGTATGAATATTCACCGACTAGTATCGGAACCCATGACTACGACCAGTATTCAAATCGCTTATTCATTAAGTAAGCACTGGCTTCATAGTCCAGAAAAACTGCGATACGACTAATCGACGCAAAGGTGCGTCGGCCAGCCGTCTTCCCTGTTGTGAAGGAGAATTCCAGAGTGCCGATGCGTTATCGGGCCGAAATTGATGGCCTGCGGTCCATTGCCGTCGTTCCCGTCATCCTCTTTCACGGCGGCTTGACACTGTTTTCTGGCGGCTATGCCGGGGTCGATATCTTCTTTGTAATCAGTGGATACCTGATTACCTCGATCCTCTACCGGGAAGCGTCGGAGGGTCGGTTTTCCATCTGGCGGTTCTACGAGCGGCGTGTGCGGCGCATCCTGCCAGCGCTGCTTCTGGTCACCTTCGTGAGTGCTGCTCTCGCACTCCTCGTCATGCTGCCCAGTCAACTCGCCAGTTTCGGCAAGAGCATCGTCGCGGTTAATCTCTTTGTCTCGAATATTCTTTTCTGGCGCGAAAGCGGGTATTTTGCGGCAGCTGCAGAGCTCAAGCCGTTGCTGCATACGTGGAGCCTGGCGGTCGAGGAACAATTCTACATCGTGTTCCCGTTCTTCATCGCTCTCGCAGTGCCGCGCCTGCGCTACGGTGCGCTGATTGCCCTGCTGGTGATCGGCACGGTCGTGAGTCTGGTGCTCGCCGATATCGCGTCGGTCTGGAAGCCCGTGGCCAATTTCTATCTCTCCCCCTTTCGGGCCTGGGAATTGCTGATCGGCGCGCTGTGCGCCATCCATCTTGAGCAGCGCGGACAGCAGCGCAACGAAGGGCTGGCCCTGATCGGCGTCGTGGCGATCGTGGCGTCGATCTTCCTGCTGAACGACCTAACGCCCTATCCGTCACGCTATACGCTGTTTCCGGTTATCGGCACCGCCCTGATTATTCTCTATGCCGACGGGCAAACGGTGGTCGGTCGCGCTCTCAGCCTGCGCCCGATGGTCTTCGTTGGCCTGATCAGCTACAGTGCTTATCTCTGGCACCAGCCACTCTTCGCTTTTGCCCGGCTGGAAACCCACCACCCCTCGATTACCCTGATGATGGGCCTCGCTGCCCTGAGCCTGATACTGGCCTATCTGAGCTGGCGGTTCGTCGAACAGCCCTTCCGGGCGCGCAGCGCAACCAGCAGCGCCCCTGTGGTCTCCAATCGCGGTCTTGTGGCGATGCTTGGTCTGCCTCTCTTGCTGGTCACGGGCTTCGGAATCGCTGCCGTGGCGACGGACGGATTTCGGGATCAGCATGTCCGGTCGCTAACGCCGCAGGAAGCCCTTTTCTTCAAGGCTTATGAAACAGCAAAATCGGGCATCTGGACCAATAACGACAACGCCCTGCTCGATGACGGAGCCTGTCATTTTCATTCGATACGGATGACCCCGGAAATCCGCGAACGGCTCGGTGAATGCTATGCTCAGCACGGGCCTGCGGTGATGGTTGTGGGAGATTCCCACGCGATGGACCTCTATAATGGCGTTGCCCTCAACGCTGCATCCCCGTTCGTCTTCAGCCTGTCGCGACCGGGTTGCCGACTCCATGCCAGGCATGACACCTGCTTTTATCCGGACCTGATGGCCCTTGCCCGGCAGAACCCGGAGATGATCGACGTGGTGCTCTACCAACAGGCCGGGTTTTACCTGATGCAGGACGCGGCGGGGAACACGGGGCGCCGCAGTTTCTTCGAGAAAGCGGACGTCCCGGACTATACCGTCAACGAGAGTTACCTTGGTCGACTCGATGGCTATCTCGGCGAGCTTGCCGTGCACGTCCCGGTCGTCTGGGTCGGGGCGCGCATCGAGCCGCACCTGACTCCCGAGAGAATGGTCAGCGATGGATGCGAGCACGTCTGGACACTGGGCCCGGCGCATCTGGAAAATTTCAATCGCCTAGACAAGGCCATCGCGAAGCGCTTCGAGACCCCGCGTGGAACGTACCGTTTTCTCTCGGAGATCGACGCCGTGCAGTTCGACACCACCCGCGATCTCTATGATTGCGAGACGATCTACTGGAGCGACGGGGATCATTGGAGCCTCGCGGGCGAGAAACGGTTCGGAGAACGCTTCATCGCCTTCGCCGCCCGGCAGGGTATCGACCTGTGATGTCGTCGTCCCCGGCCCTCGTCCTTGATGATTAAGACCTTCGCGGCGCATCCTTCGGTCCAGAGTATCGGCTTGCGGGTTCTGACCACGGTCGGACGCTTCTCGCTGATCTATTTTCTGGGCAATCAACTGACCCTCGACGAGATCGGATTTTTTTCGATCATTCAGGCTGCAGTCGGCTATGCAACTGGCACCTGCGGCTTCGAATACCATGCCTACATGAATCGCCGGATCATCGGCGTCCCGCTCAAGGAACAGCGGTTCCAGCTCGGCAACACGCTTGTGGCCGTGCTGCCGTCGATCGCCCTGACCGTGATCATCCTGACCCTTTTCCTGACATTTCTGCCCTCGATGCGTGCCTCGGAGAGTTATCAAGGGTTCCTACCCTTCTTCCTGATCGGCCTGTTCGTGTTCGTGGCCGAGTATATCGGAACCGAGCTCTACCGGCTTTTCGTCTCGATCGGGCATCCGGTGCGGGCCAATGTTCATCTCTTCATTCGCAACGGGCTATGGCCGCTCCTCTTGATCGCTCTGGCCCCGTTCGTCGCGATGAACAACGTGTGGTCGCTTGTCTTCATCTGGTGGATCGCGACGACGCTGTCGTTGTTCGTTTTTATTTCCTACATGCGCCGACACGGCATCACGCCGAGCTTCTCGCAGATCGACTGGGCGTGGATCAACGAGGGCTTTCGCGTCTCGTTACCGCTCTGGGTCGGATCCCTTTTCGGGCGCTCGAATGTCGTCCTCGATCGGGTGATCCTGTCGGCGATTTCACTCGCCGATGTGGGAATTTACAGTCTGTGGATGGCCTGCGGCCTGATGATCCAGGTCTTTTTCGAAGCCGGCTTTTCCTCGATTGCCCTCAGCCATCTGCTCCGCGCCCGCGAAACCGCACCCGAGCGAGTGCTGCCGATCTACTACCGGTTTGTGAAGGTCAGTATGGTCGCGCTGTTTCTCGTCACCGCAACGGTATTGCTGCTGTTTCCCTTTATTCCCGCCCTGATCGGCAAGCCGGAACTGATCGAGTACAGGGCCGAATTCTATCTGATCATCATCGGCAACGCAGTCATCGCTGCCTCGAACATCTCGGCGCTGTACATGTTTTCCCAGCGGCTTGACCGGCCGTTTTGGATGATCAACATGAGCTCCACATTTGTTCTTTTGGCTTTCGCCATTCCGCTGACCCATCATTACCAACTCTTCGGGATGGCGCTCGCGTTCTTCTTTCTGTCGCTGTTCTTCCTGATGGCGAGGACGGTAACGGTCCTCCGGGCAATCAGGCGGCGCCCATCGGTATAATTCTTGATCATCGGTGGGGTGAAGAGGTCGCGGCATAATTCCAGCGTCAAAGACGCCCATCGACATCCCCTGACGGGAGAACACCCTTTACATCAAAGATCACATGCTTCGGCTTGCCGAGGGTATGGATCGCTTCCACACTCATCTCGATGAACTGCCTGTGTGCAACCGCCAAGATGATCGTGTCGTACACACCCAGCTTCATATCGGCTGTAATATTTAGGTCATACAACTCATTCGCCGCTGCTGCGTCGATCCATGGATCGTGAACATCGACCAGAATACCATAACGGGAAAGTGTGCGGACAATATCGATGACTTTTGTATTTCGAAAGTCAGGACAGTTTTCCTTGAAGGTGAGGCCGAGCACGAGCGCCCTGGCCCCCCGGACGAGGATATCTTTCTCGATCATCTTCAGCACGACACGCTCGACCACGTATTCGGCCATGCCGTCATTGATACGCCGCCCCGCCATAACGACTTCGGGGTGATAGCCGAGGCTCTCGGCCTTGTGGGTCAGATAGTAGGGGTCGACGCCGATGCAGTGCCCCCCGACCAGACCAGGGCGAAAAGGCAGAAAGTTCCACTTGGTGCCTGCCGCCTCCAGCACATCAAGGGTATCGATATCCATCCGGTGAAAGATCTTGGCCAGTTCGTTGACGAGGGCAATATTGATATCGCGCTGCGTATTCTCGATCACCTTGGCGGCCTCTGCCACCTGGATCGAGGGGGCTTTGTGGGTACCCGCCGTGATAATCGACCGGTAGAGAGCATCAATCTGTTCGGCCACTTGCGGTGTCGATCCAGAGGTTACCTTGACGATGTCGGGCAGTCGGTGCGTCTTGTCGCCTGGATTGATGCGTTCGGGGCTGTACCCGCAGAAGAAATCAGTGTTATAGGCCAATCCGGACACCCTTTCGAGCACAGGCACGCATTCCTCCTCCGTCGCGCCGGGGTAGACGGTGCTTTCGTAGATGACGATATCGCCTTTCGACAGCACTTTTCCGATCATCTCGGAGGCACTGCGCAGGGCGGTCAGGTCGGGGCGTTTATGCGCATCGACCGGCGTCGGGACTGTTACGATATAGAGGGCGCACTCACGGATATCGTCGAGCCGGTTGGTACAGGTCATGTACGTGGCGGCCTCAAGCTCCTCACGATCCACTTCGAGAGTGGTGTCGCGGCCTTGCCTCAGATCGGCAATCCGCTCCGCGCTGACATCGAACCCGACAGTCTTGCGCAGTTTTCCGAACTCGACCGCCAAGGGCAAGCCGACATAACCCAGACCAATGATCGCCACTGTTGTTTCGGGAGGGACGGTCATTGTCAGAGCCTCGTGAACATGTAATTCGGCAAGCCCGCGATGATGCAGGCTGCAAAAAAACCGCCCGCATCAGGTATCGTAATAATCACGATACCAGTTCACAAAATGGTGAACACCATCCCTGAACTCTGTTTGTGGCTGATATCCCGTCAGCGTCTTGATCAGGGTTGCATCGGCCCAGGTGGCCGGAACGTCGCCCGGCTGCATGTCCATATAGTTCCGTTGTGCCTTCTTGCCCACCTCAGCCTCGATCGCCTCGATGAAGTCGAGTAAGCGCACTTTGGTTGAGTTGCCGATATTGACCAGACGATAGGGTGCGACCGGGCTGAGGGTGTCGCCCTCGGGGATGTCTTCGGGAGTAGTGGGGCGCACGGGCGGCGTATCGATCAGCAGGCGAATGCCCCGGGCGAGATCGGTCACGTAGGTAAAATCGCGATGCATGTCGCCATGATTGTAAACATCGATCGGCGTGCCCTCAAGAATACCCTTGGTAAACTTGAACAACGCCATGTCCGGGCGCCCCCACGGGCCATAGACGGTGAAGAAGCGGAACATCGTGGTCGGCAGGTCCCACAGATGCGCATAGGAATGGGCCATGTTCTCATTGGCTTTTTTCGTTGCGGCATAGATCGTCAGCTGGGTATCGGACTTCTGTGTCTCGATAAACGGCATCTCGGTATTGGCGCCATAGGCAGACGACGTCGACGCCATCAGCAAATGATCGACACCCAACTCACGCGCACATTCCATCACGTTGAAGGTGCCGACGATGTTCGAGTTGATATAGGCGCGCGGGTTTTCGAGGCTGTAGCGCACACCGGCCTGCGCGGCGAGGTGCACGATCACGTCGGGCCTGTGCTCCATGCACAGCGCATGAAGGGTTTCATGATCCTCGAGCATCCCGATCTTGCACGAAAAATGCTCGTTCTGGAGCAGGATCTGGTGCCGCCCCTCCTTGAGCTCAACACTGTAGTAATCAGTCATTCCATCGAAGCCGATGACACGAAAGCCGTCTTGAAGCAGGACGCGAGAAAGGTGAAAACCGATAAAACCAGCAGACCCTGTGACTAAAACGGCTCGCAAAATAAATACCTGCTATCTACGTAAACATGTGTGTTGGCGTACAGAGAGATCCGCACACAATGCGGTATCTGATCGAACATTGCTTCCAGCAACTCAGTAAATTCAAACGTATCGTCGGGCGCACCTGCAAAACTGACACGTCCTTCGCAGCAATGATCAATCTATGCGCTGGCGTCATAAACTCACAATCACTGTCAACACGCACTAAGACGGAAAACACAAGCCCGCTCAAATCAAAACGAGATCGAATTTAGTGTCTGGTGTCCGTGTAAGAAGCTTTTTTACCCAATTGATTTCGAGTTGTTGAATTTTTCCACCACTTGCGACCAGTATAATTCGATCTGCCCGGTTCAATCCTACCCTGTTCTTAAATACGCTTTGCATAAGAGAACCACCAACGATGATTGTGCGCGTGGATGAAGCCACAGTCTGTTCGAGGGCGTCGTCAAGAGATAAGATGCCCTCGCCCTTAGCATCACTCTCTCTCCAGTTGAGTAATGAGATGCCCGACTTGTTTTTCACGGACTCCAAGACTCCGTAACTTTGCAACGACAATCTATGGGCTCTTCCTTTACTGCTCCCAAGATCAACAATTGCGATACTTTCATCGTCGTTGATCATGTAACCAGCCAGCATTGTGGCAAGGTTGCTCACCACATGTGTTCTCGGAATGCCAAGGATCAGAAGCGTGGAGACGTTCTCTTCGCGCAAGGTGAAAGCCAAATCTGCAAGCGCGACATTTCTGGGCTGGTTAGTCTGTCGAATAGCAGCATCCAAAGATTTCACACGGTAACCGACAGTTCGCCCGGCATTTTCGACGACGGGCTCTACGCCGAATGCCTGTGATATTCTGTTACTGGTGTAAAGTGTGCCTGTACGCATTGTCCGCAGCAGCCTGAGGGCTATTGTGAACAAAGCACCAAGCAAGGCTGCCGTTATCGTGATAAGCGGGATGCGGGGCAGAAAAGGAGCGAGTGGCGGGAACGCCTTCTGGATTCGTTCTACCTGGCCGCTCTTTTGTAGTTCAGCACCGAAATCACGCGCTTCGGCTTGGGAAACCAGGCTTGTGTAGATGGTTTCGTTCACTGCGATGTTCCGTTCGAGCTTGGCGAGCTGTCCGGCGGCGGCGGCGTTTTTTTCGGCTTCCTGTTTGATGACGCTGATCGAGCGTTCGAGGCGGTCGCGTTCTTCCGACGTTGATTGCTTGAGCGAGGCGAGCTGCGCGTTGGAAGGTTTGGGAAAGCTTCCAACGTCCGTTATCCACCCCATTTTCTGCTGTAGTGGCGTGTAGGCGTTTGGGTGGTTGGCGAAGAATTCGTTGACATTGATCCTTGTGGAACTCGATGACTGACGCTGGAGGTAATCGATCCCGGCAAGAATTGCATCCAGCGTGTCCAGTTCCTGGCGAAAGCGGTTCAGGTTCAGGGAACTGGCCCCCAGGGCTTCCTTCGAGCGGATACTGTTTTCCACGGCGAAGAGACGCGCGGCCTCATGGGCTATGTCGAGGTCTTCCTTGGCCTTGGACAGCCGGTTCCTTGTCAGGATGACCTGATTCTGGTCGGCCTGGGTTCGCTTGCCCTCGATCTTTTCGATATGGGCATCCACGATTTCATTGGCGATATTGGAGGCCGATTCAGGATCGGAATGACGGACCCCGACATTGATGATGCCGGTATCGCTCAGATCAACGTCAACAACGTTGCGGAACTTCTGAACAATCTTCTCGTCCTGTTCTGCAGGCGTGAGCTGCTTTTCACCGAAAACAGTTTCGATCAGAAATCCAATTGGCCCGGAAGTATCGTTCTCACCAGTAAAAAAGGGATCGTCGTTGATTTCGATCCTTTCGAACAGTTCCAGAATGAAGTCACGGGCCATGATCTTGTCGGAGGCGAGTGCGGCCTCGTTCAGTCCCCCGGGTCCGGCGCGCAATCCGGCCAGTGCACCACCCAGATCGGGAAGTTTTGGGTCGGAATTGCTGTTGATGGTGAACTGAGCAATGGCCAAATACTGCTTTTCCAGCGTCTTTGCATAGGCAAACCCCCCTATGCCGAAGAGTAGGCCCACAATGGCGACGGTCGGAAGGACAGGGCTTACCGCCGCCACGATTTCGGAAAGGTCGATGTTGCTCTCGTCGTCGCCTTTAAGTTCAATGGTCATTATGCACTTGGTCTCTCTGGTAATTTCCCGAATAGCCCGCCGATTTTCCTGCCGTTACGATACGGTTTCATCAGTTGCCGAGTGTCGTAGCGGTAAGACCCGATTGCAACAGGCCGGTCGAGGGAAGAAGCTGGGTGAGAACCCTGTTCCATTTAGTGATAGGCTGCGGATTGACATAGACGACATCGTTGGGACGCATCTCGAAGATACTGGCCACCGCAAGCGCAGCGGGGTTAGTTGCGTTGAGATGGTAGGCGATCACCTTGTCGGCGATGCGGTCCTGCTGGGGCGTGCGGATGACATAGATTTCGCTGGTATCGCCCGAGAGCAGATCGATTCCGTTGGTTTTCTCGTAGAGAACCCGGTTGAGGGTGAGCCGCCCGTTGAAAGGCAGGGGCATGGTCGTCTGGATCTTGGTTTCGCCCGCCACGGTCACGTGATCCTGCGCGACGGCGCCGAGGCGCACTTTTTCGCTGAACAGGGCTCGGTTCTGCTGGCGGGTTTCGGCAATCTGTTGCAGCCGCAGCCGCTCTTCCTGCAATTCCAGTTCCAGCAACTCCCGCCGTTCCGAGCGCTCGCGGGCGCGTTCGGTTTGGTTGGCAATCTGCGTCTCGCGGGCGTCCTGCAACGTCTGCCGCTCGATTTCACGGTTGAGTTCCCTCAACTCGCGCACACGGTCAAGGAAGGCCTGGCGGGCCGCGATATTGGCGATGCGGGCATCCTCGTTGAGCTGGTCGGTTTCGCGTTGCGCCTGAAATCGGGCAATCTCCGCCTCCCGGCGCAGACGGTCGGTTTCGAGGCGGTAATTTCTCAATTCGATATCCAGGCGGAACTGCTGGCGGGCAACGTCCGCAACGGACCGCGATTCCGCGGCATTGAGGCGGGCTTCCTGAGCATCAAGGCGCTCTTCCTGCAACACTGCCCGTTCTTCATTTCGTGCCGCTACCGCATCTTCGTACCTGGAGCGTTCGATCTGGCGCAAACGTACTTGCTGATCGAAATAGGCGAGAGCGCTTTCCGGGTTGTAACCCGACGTGATGGACACGACATCCCCGTCGATCAGAATGCGGCTTGCGTACTGGTCGGAACCGAGAAGTTCATCACCGCTCATCTCGTAGATCGTACCCTGACGCAAGACACGCACGATGGTGTTCTCGGGCGAGGCCCCGAACCCACCGACCTCGACAATAGCCTCGCCGAGGGTCTTCGGACGTATCGTCAATGGGATCAGGCGTGAGCTGGTTAGGCCGCTGACCGCGATACTCTTGGAGCCGAACTTGACGATCTGAACTCCGGGGTTCAAGCCGCGTGTACTGGCGACAAACTGCTCGCTGATGACCTGACGCATCTGGTTCAGGGTCAATCCCCCTATCGTTATTGGTCCGATATTGGGCAGGAATATCTGATTGTTATCCTGTACCAGCAATTGCTGGTACAGTTGCCGTGCCTGCGAAGCCTCGTTGTCTGTGGAAACGAGAGAACGCACATCCAAGCTTAGCACGTCGCCGGGGCCGATCCGGTAGGGACCAGGCTCAATATTGGGAATTGGCTTGCCGGTAGAGTGTCGCCGGACTTGTGGCCGCTCCAAGCGGGCGGTGAAGTCGGCATCGGACGAAAAGGCGGGCAATTCCGTGCTTGTTCGCGATGTTACATACGGTTGTTGACTGGAAGTAGCGGGTGCCTTGGGTGGGAAGGCTAGGGGTATGTCCGAAGGCAGGGGCGTGTTGATGGGCTGGCGTGCCGCATTGCGCTGTGCCGGAGGCAGGATCTGGTCGCCTTCCCGATAACCGGCAGAAGAGGAGAGCGGGTTGAGAATGAGCGCTGGCTCCACCGTATCGAGCCCTGAAGCTGCAAGGCGCTCGCGCGTCGAAACATTCGCGATCGGGTCGGATTCCGAAAAGATGCCGGGCAGCGATTTCGGGATGTAGTCGTCGGAGTTAGCCAGGCGGGCACTCGTAAACGTCATCGGTACGACGTCGATCGCGGTTTCAAAGTTGCCCTTGTAGCCGTAGTTAAAATTGCTTTCCTCGAACTCTTGCGGCGTATAAACTACCCCGCACCCTGAGCCGGCACCCAACAAAATCGACAAAAAAAGAGCTGCTTTCTTTTTGCGGGTAATTTTTACCAACGCACCCATTAGAATACTCCAATTGTTACGCCACACACCGGAATAACCAGCAAACAGTCGGTGCTATTTAACATTCGAATGTGCCTAGCGATAGATAAGAAATAAAGGAATTGCCAGTCCAGTCTATGATGCTGCAACGCCTGAAGGTGATGATGTGTGCAAGCTCGATACCAGTTGACCGGCACAACACTCCATCGACGAACACCGCTGCTACATTCCCAACTGCCAGCCGTTTCCGTGGGCTGATCAGGGTATGATGCGCTAGAGTATTTTGCTTTTATTCTGAGGCATACCCTGCTGCGTTGAAATAATTCCAGCACTCGTCTGGCGTGAAGAGGTCGCAGATTTCGCCGATGGCGTTGATGAGTTGGTCGAAAGTTCTGGCTCCGATGCGTCGCAGATGTGCCTTGCAGGCGGCACCTTAAGTTTTGAGAAGGCCATTTCTATGGGGTTCAGGTCCGGGGAGTATGGTGGCAGGAACAGGAACCAGCATCCCTTGTCTTTCAGAGCCTTGGCAGCCTTGGGGTTTTTGTGGACGGCGAGGTTGTCGCAGATGACGACGGTGCGCGGCTCCAGCACGGGGGCAAGCTGGGTTTTGATATAGGTCGCGAACGCCTCGCCGTTCATGGCGCGGTTCAAGACCCACGGAGCGATCATTCCGTCGATGGTGAGACCGGCGATAAACGTCTGTGTGCGCCATGCAATGGACCCCACGCGCCAAACGGTGCGGCTCCGGGCAATCGTTCACCCTTGGGTGCCCGCCCCGCAAGCGCGTGAGGTTGGTTTTCACGGAGGTTTCGTCCGTTGCCCGGCAGGCAAGCGAAGCGCCGCCGAGAGGGGATGAAGACCAGCCGCTCCGGAGTCTCCCGCATCG
>JAVCKV010495527.1:0-11656 GCA_032274145.1 Herpochondria borealis | reverse complement strand
CTATGTATCCAACGGAGGAGGGGCCTGCCAGTCCAGGAGCCCCTGTATGTGACGCACTTAATTCTGACAAAGGCGCGGGGTGATCCAACTTATGGGATGGCGTAGTATTACTCTCTAGAGGCTATGGTCGTTGACGATGACACTGAAGAGGACGATGATGATGCATCAAGAAGCTTTGACAAACGTTACAAAGAGTTAGTGGCGTGCCATTTACAAGAGGGGACATTGGAGAACATCACTCCCGATCACAGCCTCTTTCCGAATGTTGTTGAGGTGCGAGAGACTCGAACTTCGGGCCACCTTAAAAAGGGCGACATACAGCGCTTCCTGGAACTTGGTTTCGACTTTGAAAATACACCTGCAGAGGGAGGAAACACAAAAACGTTCTGTCTCTGCATTTCTGACAACGACAAGCCGTTTATGTGGGGAGCTATGGATGGCCCAGGCCATGGCGAAAACAGCTTTACCTTGCGTGATATGGAATGGCAAGATATCGTATCATTACTGGGCGGGCTGTCACCATACGACGATAGCGAGATCCCAAGCGATCTGCAAGAACACTTCAAACAACTTCCTACCAACTACTCACTGGTGTCAAACTTGATGACAAACGCAGAAGACTTCCTGGAGGAGAGCGACCATGATCACTGTAACGACGGCCCAGGGATCCAATTGCATGACAGCTCTGAAAGCAACGACCATGATCACTGTAACGACGGCCCAGGGATCCAATTGCATGACAGCTCTGAAAGCAAAACGAAGGAGGACAGCTCTAAAAGCAAAACGAAGGAGGACAGCTCTAAAAGCAAAACAAAGGAGGACAGCTCTAAAAGCAAAACAAAGGAGGACAGCTCTAAAAGCAAAACGAAGGAGGGAAGACGCAAACGTGTAAAACCCAAAGCTGCTGTGTGCAAAAGGCTACGCAAAAGTAGTCGCAAACGGAGCCTCCCTTCTTCCCCAGGTGAGGTGCAAGAAGGAACTATTCGCACAAAGCGTAGGAAATACACTACTGAAACGCCTGGCAAGCCATCAAAAAAAAAGAAACAGCAGGCCAAGCAACCGCCCAAAACATTTCGGAAGATGGGTAAAGTGCAATTCAAAAACCTGGGAGCACCTGGGTAAAGCAGCAATACCGAAAGATCTCTCTTATGGAAAGCCTCCTTGATCATCTAGCAAGGGAGGACAATGTGACTGTCAGTCACGGTAATCGCGCAGAGTCCATTGATGATGCCATTGGGGGCTCTGCAGACGGGGGAGACGTTCACAAGAGAAATTTCGTGTGTTTAGTATCTTCTATTATCTACGGACTCCTCCGCCAAGGTGAAGATTACACGGTGGTCGTGAAAATTCTCCAGTCTCTCAGAGAGCCTACGGAGGCGAACGGACACTTGAATCTTCTAACATTGGAAGGGGCCGCAAACGGTAGTCCAGATGCCATAAGAGACACTATCCATAACCACGCCCCAGGTATGGATTACACGTGGCTGCAGCCTCTGGCAAAGAAGATCCTTAGTCTAGGAGGCAAAGTGCCGTGTCGAAGAGAAGATTTGGAAGACCTGAAATCGGTCCATCAGGCTATAGACGGATCGATGTTCAACCAGTACCTAACAGACGCGGGCTTCATGCCAGGAATTCCCATAAATGTAAACTGCGGCATAGCACTGACTGCACTGGCTATGGTTCATGAGGGCGCTGATGGGTCTGCGCACGACGAAAGCCTGCAAATGTGGCTGAGGAAGAAACACTGGTCCACTCTTCCCAAGGTACTCTCTGGAATGATTGAGGTTGCCCTTTTACCCCGAAATAAGAACGGGGTCGTGGCAAAAAGGATCAAGGCTGAATTCATCGAGCGTGATCAGGAGATTCTCACAGATGCAATTAGAGCGCTCGACAGAGCCTTTACCGTCGGGTAAACCGGTACGAATAGTTAGGTTGACGGAGAAGACTAGCAAAATGATATGCTTATAGGCTTACAACAATT
Organism: Herpochondria borealis; assembly: GCA_032274145.1. Taxonomy (NCBI): domain Eukaryota; phylum Rhodophyta; class Florideophyceae; order Ceramiales; family Ceramiaceae; genus Herpochondria; species Herpochondria borealis. The sequence goes on along the minus strand of JAVCKV010495527.1, from coordinate 9,675 downwards.
AAAAGGCACGCGCGTCAGTCGATGACAACTACCTCTGTATCCATGCAAAAAGCGGTGGCTACCCCTGAAATTAATGTTGAGCTCATTCGGGACGTCATATCAAGGTTCATTTCATCCATAGCTTCTCGAAGGTAGTCAAAAGATCCGGAAGCCAGCTCATAGAAGTCACCATTCAACCTTTCATAGCTCCTACAGTACCAATCCGCCCAATGGAAAATGAGTAAATGTTCGGCCACCGAATCTTCAGCATACTTGGCACGGATACCCTCCTCCACTGCAAAAATAATAGTTGTAAATATGAGGTCATACCTTGTTGTTGCTTCGTTGTACTTCAGTTTTTCACCAAACCTGTTGACGACTGTCTGGTACCACGTAGAGCTCTGTGCCTGGCCCCACACAAACATGCATTCCATTATATCAGCCATTGCGGCACAGCAAGGGTATGCGTGCTGCTGCAAGAACAGATCTTGGATATGGGCTGCCGGTAGGCTGGAGGCTGGCAGAGGAAACCATTCCATCCCTTGAAACTCTCCCTTCAGGAAAACCCACTCGCAATAGAAACTATGCCTGGTTGGCCTCCCAATCTTGCAGTATGGATAGACTGTATCGTTATTGAGCAGGAACTGCACCATGGCGGGGTTAGCTTCAACTCTCATGTTGCTCTAGCTCCAGAAACAGCACATAGAAGTTATGACCTTTTCAGCGGAATCCAAGACTCTTTATTTCTGTGCAGACATGGGTTGCCGTGCTTGCGTTGGCGCAAAATATCTAGGCAGTGGTGGCTCCCCCAATGAGGCACCAACAGAGAATCCTGGCAAGAACAACCGCCAATACAAACTGTAATTAACTGCAAACGATAAACGGCTATGAGCAACGGCAAAAAGGCCAGGGAAAATGTGCGCTTTCATTGACACTGCCTTCTGCACCCAAACAGAGCCAGAAGCACAACAAACACTGGGACACAGAGTACACAGAGTATCACTAAAATAGTTGGCTGATTAGCTCGCACGAATTTTGTCATTTGATGATGACTGAAATTGAATGTCAATTTGGTGATCTACCGGAGCATGTTCGTGAATTTGTGGTGCGCCTACCAAACAAGTTGGGATTATCCACAGAAACAGCCGTCTGGTTCGGCAACGCGATAGACCATCTCGATAATGCTGACTACAGAGACTCACGCAACTGTGACGACAGGGCTAAGAAGCATGATTGCTTGATACTCCGAAGCGTTCTCACGCACATGACAACACAGAGTTGGGGTGATGACCCAGAGTCCGTGGTTGAATCGTACACTTGGACCAAATGCCTGAAGTGTGTCGACCTGGTAGAGGAAGCGCGAGCTTCAGAAGTATGGAAGGTCTGTACCAAACTGGATCTATATGACAGGGATATCTGGATTTTGTGGCACCTGCACGGTGTGCATCGATGTAATGATTTTCCGACTATCAGGACCCAACTTAACAGACTTGAAGTACAGGGCCTCCCTGCCGTGAAGCAGCTATTACTCCTGCAGGCCGTCCGGCTTAATGACTTTGCAAGCCTAACACGCGAAGATGTCGTGATGCGGATGTACCGAACAGAGCAGGTGGTTGTTTACTCAGCAAGCCCATGTGACGGGGTTCTTCGAGTGGAGAATAAGTCAAGGTACCCCTCCTATACACAAGCGATGTCAGTGGCGGATCTACAGCTCTTGTTGAATGCCCATCAGCGCTGTCAGGACGAGGTTAGAGGCACAGTTAACACAACAGACACCAGACTTGTCAAAAGGTCAAGGCGTGTTCCCGTTGCAAATAGACAGCCCATTACAGTTTTGGAAGTGTCTGTGCACATAACAGGTAACGACTACTACAGCAGCGACAGTGAGAGCGATGACGGTAGAAACGATCTCGAGGTGGGCGTCCGCCATACGTGGACTGAGTCCGAACCCGAGAATTGGCATGAATTGGGCGACGTGCTGGCAGAAAGCCTCATTTCCCTGCAGATAATCTCATTCAAGACTGGAGGGTCACAGGGGCTAGGGTGTGGTGGGCAGATTTCGGACATGAAGTGGGCTTCTCTGCTTGGCGCCTTCACTGGATGCCCCGGTCTCAAGAGACTAAATGTTTACAATTTTGTGGTTGATATGCCTCTTCTTGTCAAGGCACTAGCGAAGAACGATACAATCAGAGAGATTTGTCTTAACGGTGACCCATCCCTATACAGAAGGAGCGACGTAGAGGACGGCAACTGCGGCCTGTCGCCAAATTTTGTTCAGCACCTGTGCCGCCTTATCAAAGGCAAAAAAGCCAAGTACGAGACCCTCTCATTCTCGTCCCTTGTTTTCAGGGTTGATCCCACACCGATCATTGCTGAATGCTGGCCCCTCCGATGCCTACGCTATCCAGGCTCGTTTATTTACGATGCTTTAACTCCGCACGATGGAGTGGACACGGGTTTAACAAATGTGTTCAGCCCCACACCGCGTCACGCGCTGTCGTGGTCTTATACAGGTAGTAGCTTTCGCCGCCTTACCCCAGGCCAGAGTCCAGGTTTCTTAGTTGGAGCAGTAGTGTCTCGGGCGATGGCAGCGCACGAATTTCCTGCGTCCAGCTCAGGGCTTAACCCCCGACCCGTCAGCGCAACCAGCTGCAGTTTTTTTGGTTCCATTGTATACATCCGTAACAATGCTGCGACTGAGTTGGTGGTTGCATGCAATTACATGCTTATTCATGAGAATCCGGGTGAGGTTTGCAAACTGCTCTTTAAAGCTAGATAAACATTACTAGCAGAAAGCCCAGAGTTCTTCCTTTTTTGCATGCACCCAATAGGAAACCCCAACATAGCTCCACCCCCCCCCCCCCAATTTGTCATTTATTATCTTCACTGGCGTACATGTATTTCAGTTACGTAAGTTTTTGATTGGTCGCTATTCTGTGGCTCTGCATCCTTTTTGCGTGTCTATTTGATGCGCGCCACTGTCAGGGAGTTGGCCGCGCAAAAATTGATGCAGACACAAAGACCGTGACTGGCGGCTTTCAAAAATTCGAAAGATTGAAGACTTTTCGCGCATAACTACTAATTTGAGAGGTATCACATATTACTATGGAAACAGTCATGCAAGATAAAGTTGTGCGCCATGGGTCTGAAGCGACCCTGGACTACGTAACAGACAAGTTCCTTTATGGCGGGAAGCCACGCATGAAGAAAATGGTACAGCAAAAACTAATTATCTCCTCTGATGGCAGCGTTGCCTTTACGCTGGTCGGTCTTCAAATCAGGCGCCTCGAATATGGGGGAGAAAATGCGGGGGTGTCGTATTCGCTTGCCCTCATGGACGGGTCTCACAGCTTATTTGCAGCCTCCACGCACTCTTGCTTGTCCGGCATGCTAACTGGAAGGCAACCACGGATCGGTGCCACTGTCGTTGTGGGTGACTATGCCACAATTGATTTGCTTAATGGAGACACAGAGGGCAGCCGTTTCGTGATGGTTATAAAGAGTATGTCCTGGATAGACACCCCCCTCAGGCCATCCGACTTCGGTCCCAAAAGCACACCTGAAAAGATGTATTTCGCACCACTCCTCAAGAGTAGTGCGGTGAAAGTTTCCTGTGTCCCCCTGAAGCTAGCAGTAATTGATAAAGTAGCGTCTTTCAACAACAAGAAAAGAAAGATATTGCCCTATACACAGTACGACCTATCAGAAATTGAGCTGGCAACAGACACTACTTTCAGGAGAGGTGATTGGATAGCTGATCCAGTCTCTCGCTATGACTGGGAGAACGTGATGACAGAAGGGGGGGAGAAGCCTGCCTGCTACGGCATAGTTTTGCACCCATCCAAAGCCGTGCTGAACATGCGAGCACAGTGCCCCTGCCAATGGAGATGCGGAATGATGACGTGTGCGATGACAAGGTTCCCGCTTGACGAGATAAACAAGGAGATGTTAGTGGATTTGAATGCTAAGCGCAGTGGGGCCAACATTTACGCAACTGACCAATGGAGCAGGTTAAGCAACAAAAAAAAGCGATGGTGCCTACATTGGTGGTATGTGGTGAATGTCTTCCAACAATGTCCAGACGGGGCTCAGTTGGTTCTCGTCCTTGGGGACCTACCTACATGCGTTCGTGAAACAATTGAGGAGACCTACACGCGCCATAACATTGAACGTTTTGTGAGGTACAAAATAGAATAAAAGAGATGTATGCTATAGTATCTGGTTTAACCTTCTATCTACTCTTGCCGATGGCGGTTTCACCTCTGATACGTCTAGCAAGCCGCATGTCCTTCACGGTGATGGTTACCCGTTTGGCGTGGATGGCACAGAGGTTGGTGTCTTCAAATAGCTTCACCAAGTAGTCCTCACTAGCGACTTGCAGGGCTGAGACAGACGTTGTCTGGAATCGATAATTACCCTGCGGCAAGTCCCCGAAAAGCTCTGCGTGGACCTCCTTAACCAGTCGCTCGAAGGGTGCTTTCCTGATCAGCAAATCTGTGGATTTCTGATACCGTCTGATATCACGTAAAGCTGCAGTTCCTGGGCGATATCTGTGCCTTCTGGAAGAACGCTCCGGTGTTTTCTTCTTCATGTCTTTGTCTTTACAATTCCTTACATTTGCCCTCATGATGTCCCTTGTGCTGATAAAGTCCTTCACGGGTGTGCTCTGTTTTGTCCTCGCCATGGCTGCTGTATGTATTGTGTGTTGAGTTTTGTGAGCACGATTGCGTCTGTGAATGACTTGAGAAAAGATATTTGAACTGTGACCAACTCATCTATTACTGGTATGTGCACGCGAGGTGGGACAGCAAACCGTCACTTACCTGTGTCCTTACCCTTAACAGAGAACTTCCTTGTGGAGGGTCAGGCAGCAATTGACAACTCGAATGACCCCTAAAATGTGCATGGCAGGCGCTCGGAATCTAGTAACGCGTGTAGCTACTTTCGTGAAGCCTCAAGTTAAGATAGCTTCTTACCAATTTAAGTAGAGTACGTAAGAGGGCCTCTTGAAGAAGAAGAAGACGATACAACGCTATTTCCTTTCCTCGCAAAGGCTTGTGTGATAAAGATGTCAGATAGGATGGATGGAAATGGGAAACGCCAACTACGGTTACGTGAAACACGATATCTGTGGGAGGAACCGACGCCCGCTAACGTCGAGACTCCCGCACACTTCTTCTGCCCTCCGACAACCACAAACTCTGGTCCAAGAATGACTCGTCTGCTGGACTCCGTCATGACATTACATGGTGGTGTCTCCTGCTTGGCCCATGCCATGTGTTTTGGAAGGCCGTTTGATGACAACACGATGTACTACAGGCGCCTGGTCTATCGTCTGTTCGTTGAGATGATCAAGATTGCGGAATTGCTAGGTGTGTCACTGCCATTCATAATCGCAACCAAGATGGCCAGAAACGCTAAGAAGTACCCCGTATCAGCTGCCATGCTTCAATCAACGAAGGGTCGAGTGATAGCAAAACACGACGAGATCAACGCGGGAGACACGCCCGGCCCCTTCCTTACACCAGAGACAGTAGGCAGCGACAAAATGTCAAGCTACTTGGCTGCGTACTATGCTATGATGGGAAGCCTGTCTGGCCTCAGCGACAAAGTTGAGACATTTGCTGCTGACAGAGGGTGGCTTGGCTTGTACAACAACAAAATGCTGTCAGTGTCGCTGTGTTCCGAGGCGGGCGAGTTGTGCGGCTCGGTAGATTGGTGTAGCCCGGAGGCAGAGGAGCTTGGTCTTCCGCAAATAAACGAGGTTGCACCCGAGTTGGCCGACGTGGCTATCTACCTACTTCACACAATGCGAGTTAACAGCATCGACATTCGCCAGCTAGATTAGAAAGTACAGTATTATTGGCAACTAAATTTACGACTTAGAAAGTTAATAGCATCAGCTATATAATTACGTACAATCTTAATAACAAAAGAACGAATCATGTTAACGTCCTGAGCTTGAATAACTGTTGCAGACGGGTTTTAGAGTTACAGAATCTTCAAAAGCAGTGTTCCTCGTCCGATGACTCGCCGCCCTGCTCAATATTAAAGTGCCTACCTGCATTGCCGCTTCGACGGATATCTGTGGTTCTTTGACTTGCAACGGTTGCAGCAATTTCAGCGGAAGCTACCTTGGCGCAGAGGGGGATGTCCTTGTTGTACGGCATTTGCCTGACGACCAGTTTTTTCCCTTGAAGACCAATCAACTGGACCTTGAAGACGCGACAGAGTTTCTCGCGGTGTTCGTCCTGAGACATCTCCTGTAGCTCTTCCTGCGAACATGCATTCTCCATTTTACCGCGAAGGATTCTCATGGAGCATGGGAGCAGAGCGCATTCAGGACAGAAACTACCATCTTCGGGAGCGGCCAAGAAGTCAGCACGCTTCTGTTCTTTCTCCCATGCCTTTGTGTACTTCTTGTGAACATACAAAATCCTGCCTGAGTCAGGGTCGGCCGTGCACTGGTCTCTTGGCATACCCTGCGAATTTAACCCCATGTTTTTGATGCCCTTCTCTATTTTCATTTGCTTCTTCTTCTTGAAGATGCTGACCTTAGCTCGCTTAACAGGGGGTGGGGCAGGAAGAAAGTTAGCACTAAAAATAGTAGCTTCAAAAGAAGGTTGATAAGGAGCCATGGCAAACTAAATTTGTCAGTTCGCTGTAGAGGAGAGATTATGGTTCATTTACAATTGTGTGACAGGGTTTTCGAAAATTAGATAGTAGATTCGATTCAAACTGGTCTTCTAATGATGTAAACGGTGTTTCAGAGTCCAGGGTTAGGGTTAACAAAGGCTGTGTCGTGCAGGAATGCCGTGATGCCAATGAAGCGATCTAGCCGGCGGCAGTGAGATTTCTTTTCGTCTAGTGAGATTTCTTTCGTCTCTTCAGACTCTTTCCATCACCGCCCCATATAAACAAAATGCTGCTAAGGCTTGACCATGGTTATGAAGCTTCTGTCGATTACATCGCAGATGTTGTTGTTAATAACAACGACAAACCTTACGTCAGAGAATACGTGTCTGGTGTTTATGTGCCTTCAACGACTCCCCACCCCAGCTTTATAGTTGTAGAGGTAAAAAAGGAAGAACGAAGATACTGCGGAGCCCCACAGGGGCGGTGTGATGTCTTGAGTTTAACTCTAATGGACGGGTCTGAAGTCTGTTTCAAGGCGTACACCACCGTTTCTCTGACTCTCCTCCTTGGAGTTCAGGGGCAGGACATTGTCTTGGGGTCCACAGTGATAGTGAAAGACCATGCATTCTTGTGGCTAAACAACAGCAGACTGGAAATGACGGGCTGCGCCATGGTTATCAAAGACATGAACTGGAAGTTACCACCGAACCACAAACTCCCCAAAAAATTTAGGAGAGCGCTAGAGGCCTCGAGGGGTGGGGATGACCATGTGTTCACTGTAGGTGAAGACTACAAGACAACCTGGATAGAAACTTCGGTCCTGGACTATGTGAACAGTACTTGGAGGGTTGGTTTTACATGTGTGGATGCAAGAAGAACAGGTGATTCGAGAAAACAGATGAGCTCCATTTGCCTCGCCAATGAGTCCAACCTGGAACGAGGTGATTTTGTGATCAACAAAAAGTTACGAGGTGTTTGGCAATACCAGATGCAACGTCCCCCCGAGCACTTGAGACAGACCATGAGTCAAAAGAAATGTCAGTGCGTCGTCATGTTCGGCCTGCGAACGTGTCTGACGGCGATGATACCCCTGAAATATGTTGATATGGAAGAGGTTTCTTTTTCTGTCAGAAGATGTGTCCTGCTGAACAAAGGAGTACCGCTACCGGAAGAATGTACTTCTTCCCATGAAGAACTTAGCGGATGTAGACCAGACAACCGATGGAGCCTGAGGTGGTGGTACGAGGTTAACTTTTACCAGGCCAGATCCGTTGGGGCGACGATGCCACCGTGCATGACAGCAGAGATAAATCAGTGGAAGGACCACGGCTCCCCCGCAAAAGAATTACCACAAAAAACTGCTAGTAACTCTTGATGTTATACTCGTAAATCTACAACCAATATTTTTACATTCCTCCCATTAAAAACTTGGCTATGTTCAAGCGACATCGAGGTATATCGGCTTGGCAAAAGTCCATAGGAGTGCCTGTCATTGTGAAGTATGCGAAGGCAATCGTGAAAATACCGCAGTCGAATCCGTTCTTCTGCTGGGGTGTGTTTTCAGTGCACTCCACGAGTCTCCATGACGGCTGATCGGGGAGAGGTGTTTTCCTTTTGTCCATATGCTCGTCCTTGATGTATTGGAACAAACAATTTAGATGATGCTTCCCTGTCGAACCAAGGGAGTCATAGAATTGGATGCGTTTCTCCTTCATGAAGATAACTGCACAAACCCAATGAAATCGCCCCAGATTTATTGGGAAGAATATCTTGTGCAGCTTGAACAGGTCCGCGCCGCTAACTTGCTTGGACCAGCGCCTTACATTGATGTATGAGTAGGAACCGTCAATTGCGTGATCTTTGTGTCCCTCGTTCAGCAGCTTTGTCATGAAAAAAGAAGTGAAACAGTGGCTGTTCTCCGTTGCATAGTAGCCGCAAATGATGTTAATGATCTCATCACTCACCCACTGACCTGGCCGCAGAGTTCTTAAGGATTTCCAGAACAGGGAGTGCGAACCTGGACTCAGCAGCAAATCCGTGTCGGGGGTGCTGATATCCTCGAAGATATCAGCGTCATGACAGATGGGAGACATCAGAGACAGAGGTGCCGCCGATTGGCAACATTGCTCGGTTTTGCCTTCCGCGTCACATACTGTGAGGGTTAGGTCAATATGCTTGTCGACGGTCTCTTTAGGAGTGCTTTCTCTACGACGAATAATCAACATAGTTCCGTTGGCTATAGCTCCGTTCACAGAGGGGGTCAATGGTGATAAGAACCGTCCCAGTTCAGCACTCTGGGGGGTCCTAAGAAGACACCTTTTCTCTTCTAGCAACATGTGCGGTGGGATGGTGTAGTACAGTACAGATGCGGGGGCGGCATGGCGCGCCTTCTTGGCATGTTGGTTCTCCACCTCTGCCCTCGTCTTCGCGCTCTTTTCCGCTACATTCAAGGATTGCCGTTCCTTTTTCCTACGCTTTCTAGCTTCTGTGTTTGCGCGTTCAACCTTGTCTTTCGCTGCTTGAGCTGCAGGGTGAAGCATTTTGTGCTCCGCCGCCTGCCCGATATTGTGAGTGACCCTTTTGAGACGCAAACTTTCTAGGAACTTCTGACAGGGAAGTTTGAGGTCATTATGACCTGCTCTGACAACAAATTTGGGTTCGCACAACTTGTCGAAACCAAATAATTCAGGTTGTTTTGCATTAGCTTCAACAACTTTGGCCAGGATGGTTGGCGGGCAGACCGATTCATGGACACTGGGGGTACATAGCTGCATATGAGCTGTTTGTACGAGGCTTCTACACAGATTGCTTCGTTGCCACAAGAAATGAGCCTCGTTCGGACTTTGCGTTGAAACTTCAGAAGCAAGAAAAAATCAGAACGAACTTACTATAGGAATTAGTGTACTCAACGTATGCTACTCTAGCTAGTAGTACAGTAGTAGTACTGTGGTAATGGTAGTACTATGCATATAGTTTATTATTATACACAGCAATGGTGCCTTGGCCCACTGTGCATGCCCGTACACTGTAGGTAGTATTATCATTGCTGGTGAGAGGGCC
>JAVCKV010495526.1:0-36914 GCA_032274145.1 Herpochondria borealis | reverse complement strand
CTCGGGGATCCACCTCGCCCACAGCCAGGTTGCATACTGGCGTCAAGAGCACCAATGTCGTTTTGATTATAACTGCCTAAACCATTCCATACATCTTGTAGTCCATCTTGGGAATACCGGCCCGAAAGGCCAGGCCAGATACCAGCTTGTTCCGTAGAGCCCGATCGATGCCTCCAAGAAAGGTGCCTCCACTTTCAATGGCTTGATTCCATGACACCTGCTGGTCTGCAGTCGGCATTTCTTTGGAAGCAGGCTCCCCGGGGGCGCCAAAGGCATTTTGGATCTTGAAATCCTTCACGACCACGGTGATGAATTTCGTTTTCTGTTGTTCTTGGACAACGGAATGGTCACCAGGGATTGTACCATTTCGGTACACTGACAGTAGGAGGGCCCGAGAAAGTTGACCATGAATGTTCTCTTCTACTATATGCAAGAGAACTGCCGAGGTGTCTCCTCGCAAATCAAAGTTGTAATCGCGAATATCCTGTGGCAGCAAATTTGAAAGTATGTTCTGAACCAGCTTTCTCCAACCGCTGACCTGCAGGACTTTCAAAATGGGCGACTCTACCTGTTTCCACATATTCAGACTCTCCACAGCCAGTGGCATCAACGCTAACTCTTTTTGGTCGTACGGATGATCCGAATACTCTTCTGGTTTGCACTCGGCACAGAGAGCCCAGACATCATCGTCCTGGTGCAGCGTTGTGTGGAAAACCTTCAAGGCCTTCTCACAGCTGCGAAAATCCTTGGCATTACCAAGAAAGGAGAGGATGCATCTTAGCATTGGTTCGTCGAAGTTATCCATCTTGTTGGCTGGTTACAGTAAGAACTAAGGGAAGGCTGCTACGATGTTGGCGGCACTTTGTTTGTTTCCTTGTCGAGTGTCATTGCTTCCAGTCGTACAGATCTTGTTGAGCTAGTACTGTATGAATAGCACCACGGTACCCAGTAGCAGCTGCGGTATCGCAATTTCAAATTGGGAATCTGCCAGATCATCAAATTCATTTTCATTTCGCAAACAGCAACATGACTACTAACGATGATGACGACGACAACAACAACAACATAACTGGCGAGGATGCAGAGACGAACCCATATCTACGTCTACGGAATGCCAAGATTGCCCGCAATGAGAAGAAATTGAACGAGTTAGGTCTGCTGAAGAAGAAATCCAAAACAACAAAGCCGCGGACGATTCGAACTGCCGAGAAGAAGGAGGAGACACCTCTGGAGCCGACAAGACGGTCCTCGCGACAAGCGGGCCGTCCAGATTCGTATCGAGATGTCGCAGATATTTTCGGTTCGAGGAAACGATCGCTGGAACAGCCTGACGAGACGAACGAACGCGAACATAAGAAGAGAAAATCGAAAGCAGCAACCAATGCTGCGCCATATGTTCCAGCTGAAAACTCTGTGAGACGGATTCACATTTCAGTGCAAGACACTTTGGACAAATTTTTGGGGAAGACTATGGAGAAGACTGGAAAGGCTTTTGTTGTGGAATCAACTCTAGGAGGAATGGTCGGTGCCTCCTTCAACAAGTTAAGCGGCGTACAAGAGTGGGGCAATGATGCTATTTTTTTATGGGTCAACATCGGAAAGAAGGACGATGATGTAGTCAATGATTTCTTGAATGATGGTCATCAAATCACGTGGTATGGGGGATCACGGATGCATGATGAGTCCCCAGTGATTCAGAGACTGCTCAAACTAGCCAGAAGCAAGGCTACGAAGCCTGAGAATGGGATAATTTTGTGGTGTCGGCACTACAACCCTGAAAAGAAGACGTATCATCCGTACACCTGTTTCGGAAGGTTATCATATGAATCTCATGTACCTGGAAGTCGTCCGTTGCAGTTCTGTTGGAATATCGAGGACTATGATCGCCTTGTCCAACATGACGATGAAACCATCAGCAAACGCTTCCGAGAAATTGTCAACTTGTGAGCACCCGTCGGCTGAGAGCCTCGATGGGGGTGCTTGGCCAACGGACTTCGGCCCTCGACAGGCAGATAATATAATCGTAATAACGGGAGCTCAGAGCTGGAATCTGGAATCTGAAAGGGGAGTGATTTGATTCGCTCGGGCCTCAACCTGTGAACTTCTGACATCTACACTTATCCTTCGCCTTCAAGACATTTCTCACCGCAAGCAAAGGCGAGCCAGTGTCTAGTAGAGCTGGTTATGATGTGCTTTGAAACGGAACACGGCATACAGGATTTTGCTCTAAACACAAAAGAATCAATCAGTCCCAAGAGACGTGTATTCCTTAGTAGTCCCGCCTGGTCAACCTACACCCACTCAGCAATCTCAGGGACGCACGTTCAGTCATTATTCTTGAAGCGACATCTTCTTGTATCAGTTTCATCCTAACTGCTAAACGGGTCAGGCCAAATTGCGTCCAAAATGACTTCATGTTTGTCGCAATCCAAGTCGCTGTGCCAGACACTTTGCACATTACGTATGACGCCGTACATCTGTGCCGCACGTCCAGAAGAACTATATATTGTATGCAGGGATTGCTACTGAACTCAAACGTTATCCGAGCATGGACTCTACGAGAAACTCTGATAAAGGTTTCTACTTGCCAAGATCCGGTATTGAGTTTGGAGCCATCTAGCAACATATGCAACCAACAAGCTTCCCACGACTAAGAACGTAGCCGTCTCGGATATTTACTCTCCTCGATGAATGTGTATCTATCTTGTCCCACAAACTACTGAAACTCAAATAATCTAACACGCTCATACCTCCGACTCCTCCAGCACCAAGCAATACGAAATCCATATGACTCAGCCTAGCCAACAGTCAACCTTGCCGATCTCTTCACAGGATGTACGCATCACAGACATTCTCTTCTACGATGAGAACCACCTGATTCTCGTGCATAGTGGAAGTGAGCTCTTCCTTCACATCATTGAACGCCATCGGTCTCTCTTCCAAACATTCAGAGAAGACTCAACGAATCAGGATAGACTAGCAGCAGCAATTAGAGCGGGCTTTGCACAGCACGATCCACCCTTGCGATTTCTGCTCCTCCGCAACCAGTCGGAATGGGCCGCGATGACTATTGCGCAAGCTCATGCAGCCACGAAGAACGCGTTGCATACAGCAGGGCCTATCCAATATCCTACTTCGACAGTTGATCAAACCCCAATGCTATTTCCAGGAACAGCTCAAGCATCTCCATCTTTTGGATCGAGAGGTGATCTTCCGCCTCAGGAGGTTCAAGGTGATGGCAATTCTCGTCTTAAGGACGTTGAAGTGGACGACGAGCAAAGCGCTGCGCCAGACGATGAGTTTATGTCCCGGTTACTCAGCGACCCATTGACTGAAGTTGAAGAAGATTGGCTCCGGTGGAGTTCAAGCTCCTTTGATTTTGATAAAGATTCATTGTTTGATGAGTAGAACACTCCGTGCAGTGTGTCGGTTACCTGCATTGTTCAAATAGTTGCATGCCATTTCAAGTTGAAAGCTCTGGACAAAAACAACTATAGGATACATCAGTCTGGCTTCGCTCACTGACGAAAACTCCTTGAACAGCCCTGCAGAAGCGGGTTGAAGAAACGGTAGAGCTCAATTGTAAGCCTCATAAGCGACTGGCTTCTCTTGTACGTAGCTATAGCATATAGGCGTGAAAGGCCTCAACGACCGAGCAACACAGGAGCTGTGCCATGCTAGTCTTGACCAACTCGAAAAGTTCTGGTTTGTGGAGTACCGAAGTGTATCGTTATGGACTGTCTACTACTAGACCAGATCATCTTTGGCAGATGCAATTGGTTTGCGTTGTGACCTCCTCCCTCTTGCGTGAAAAGGTGAGGAAGATAGCTCTCCCTCTCTCTAGCTAGGTCGTACTGGTGGTATGGCTGGTGGAAGAAACAATTCGACTTGGGCACTATATAGACTATCAACACATTGTACATCACCAGCATCATGCATGCCAAACTACGCCAGTCTCTTAAGTCCAACAAATCGGACCGACCCTTGTTTCTTGACACAGACAGCGGGAACAAAACTGAAGTCATCCGAGGTCAACATCTTGGAAAACAGTAACTCTGGTTTCGAGTTGTCCACACTGGCAGTCAGAGTACCACCACGCGTCAGATCCAGCGTCATGGTTACAACTGATTTGTTGCGAAACGTAATGCCTCCTTGACCATGATGCACCTTGTCTCTCCATTGGACACCATTGTATCCCAACCAAAAGTCGTGTTTGTCGCCTTCGACACCCAAGAACATGTTCTCGGTCAAAAGCTCCACGATGATTGTCCATTCGTAGACACCTGCTGTAAGGCGCTCGGTTTGTAAAAAGTCGACAGTATCCTTTTCGTTTTCATAGCAAAAGATGACGCTCTTGGAGCTCTTCCAGCGACGCGATGATCGCGCGTCGAGCAATTCAATCTTCTTTTCCGCAAGCTTGGCCTGTTCCTTGTAGGCAAGGAATACGTCACGTTCTTCAAAAAGTCCGCCAGATGCGACTTGTGTCTCGAGAATGGAAGCTGGAATTAATTCCAGGCGCAACAGCTTTGAGAGTTCTTCCGATGCAGTTTTACGGCGGTCGGGGTTAGACTCGTCATCAGCCCATACTTCTAGCAGCTGGTACAGCAACTGTTCCTCGCAGGGGCAATGGGTGTCCTCCAGAACCTCCATCAACGATAGGGGTGACAATTCGCGGATCGATTCAACAGAAGAAGACAGCAAATTGGGCAATTGTGACTGAATCGTCATCAATGCCTCTTGCAAGATTTCAGTACAGCCGACGCACTTTGCTTCTTCAAGGTAGCAGAAGGAGAATTCGGGGTGTTGCTTCAGCAGCTCCTTCGCCCTTTCAATAACTCGTTCTCGCAGATTAGAGAGCTCAAAGTAATTTGCTGCATCTGCTAGCAACAACATTTGATGAATGCATTCCTTCTTGCTGCTGCCTTCCGTGTCTGTCAAATCGACCTCATTAGTGTAGCAGTATCGGACGACTAGCTTGAGGACCGCTCCGGGGTATCCCACCTTGACAACGGTTTCGTTCGATTCAGAGAATATTCCCAACAGCATACGTTCAAAGACTTCCGAGCGGGCTGCAAGCAACCCTTTGCAACCAGGAAGTCGCACGCCATCAGCACCTTCGAGTTCGACATCCGTGATTCGAGAATCTGTCAAGAGCCGCTCAATGGCATCCTTCAACGAGGTTTCGGGTGGTGTCATCGCCATGTTCTCTTGCTTTCTCTTGGTGTTTAAAACTGGTTTCAAGACTCTTTAGATAACGCTGAGTTGCAATGTGATGAGTGGTCAGTGCGTATTCGTATGTTGACTTTGAATGAAGCAATCAGGTTTCAGTGTCTCCCGTGATTGAGCGAAAAACATGGCGAGGCTCTCATGATGACATGATCCGTGTCTTGCGATGATGTCAGTGATGCTGGGTGCCGCCGCGCGCGCTACAGTCCGAGCTCGGAAACGTTATCGCAACGGAACGGAAAGAAGAGGTTTCGTCGTCTGATCGTCAACCGGTACTCCACTCGGCATATCATACCGTACGAAGTACATACGCCAAGAGCTCTACGGCATGAACATTGTACCAGGTACAGACCATAGACCAAGGTATCCATAAGTTAGTATCCTGTTTGACCTCATGGCAGGTTTTCCGACTTTATTCCCACCAATCCATCAGCTATAGGAGCTCTAAAACCTCTGCATTTTGTGATCAGTTTTTCCGAAATGCTCTCTTGAGGGTTTTCCTGCTGCTATGTGATACATGTTCGGGAGAAGCTCCCAGTGTTGGCCACCCCTTATGCAGAAGGTCGAGTGACATCCATTACCGTCAACGTGTTATTGTCAGGAGGGATCTGGCTCTACTTGAGAACCCTCGTATGCAATCAGTGCACTCCCTTGGATCAACGGGGGTGAGGACCTACTTCTACCTTGTTGCTGGTAGTGTGACTCTCCGTGTGATTTCCACTTCGTCCTTGGGAGTGACCAAACCACCATTGTTGAGATGCGATAAATCTAAAGAGCAGAGAAGGCCACTGTGTGTGAGAGGAGAGCAAGACACATCAGAGACCGCTCGCTCGCATGTTCAGAACTTACATCCTGACCACCCCACCAGTACCAAGTTTTGCACCAAGACACGATGTTGAAGAGGCACATAGTAAAAGTTGATGGAATGCACCACAGGCCATAATCTCCAGTGTCGCAACATGGTATCCCACAGCATCTCGTTTGCCTTGCCGGTACTGTCGTTCCAGGCTGCTTGTGGTCCTGTCTGTCCAACCGTTTGCAGAAAGTTGGTAATGGTGTAGTACGAGTAAATATAAATGGGAGCTCCAATGGCTTGATCAAAAAAGACTTTGACCGCCGTATGCGCCACCTTGGACCGCGCTTGAGACACAATCTTTTCCCCAATCACTTCCAATGCACCCCACCAGACATGAAGATAGGTGGTCGCCACGACACCAAAGATGGCACCACTGGTGGCGCGCCACGAGTCCCAGATATAGTCATCGTCATCTTCGCATGTTATGTATTGTGTCACGGAATCAGAGGTAAAGAAAATCAAAGCTGCTGCTGTGCATTTGGTAGCAAGAGGTCGTTTGTAAAGACTATCGGAATATGCGGTCCAAAGTCGTGTAGCAACGGAGGGAGGCTTTTCGGACTGTGGGGCTGGGGAAGAGAACAACCGCCGGGGTACTACCAACTTGAGTGGTCGTCGTCGTGATAAGGCAACAAGGACCATGACTCTCTCAAAGTCAAGAAGATTGCAACAATGCGATGCAGTTTGATGTCTGTGATAATGATGTCTCCCTCCAATCGATTCTGCCGTCTGCATGTCGCTCGAGAGTCGCCCGCCGCGCCAAAATCTGCGCAACCCAGTTTTTTCGAATTCTTCGGCGATGCGATGGGAATGATCGTTGAAACTGTTATTCTTGGTTGAAACAGGCCAAGGAGGCCAAACGACTCGTGATCTTGTGATTGAGCGATTAGATTGATGCGCACATTACCTCCAGAGTCAGTCACCATACACTCATTGTATCGACGACTATAAAACCGAGGCACCATCATGTCGAACGAAAAGATTCTTGAAGACGCCTTTGGGTCGTTGGATTTGGCAAGCAAATGTGAAGAGAATGGCAACAGAATCGAAGCAGGGACAAAGTACTACGAAGGATGTTATCTACTACGACGCTATGTCAGTCGTTTACCAGTGACCGCAGCGAATGGACAGACTCGAGATCTCATTAATGGCAAAGTCGCTCATTTCGAGAACAAGGCCTCCAAATTACTGAACGCAGCAGACGGCACTGCTGTTGCATTGGATCCAAGATCTCCGCTGGCGTCAAATCCAAAGGCACCACATTCCAAGCATTCATTCTTTGACGATGATGACTCAGCCGTACCCATGGTATCGGCCGTGCCCATTCCTCCTCCTCCGCCACCACCAGCACCAATTGCTTCTCCCCGACACTCTGCATCCGTAGAGTCGACACAAATTACAAAGAAGGCTGGTCGGGCTGACTCTCGTCTCGCAACGGCGCTGGACTTGGATGAAGCTGGACGATCGCAGGAGGCACTGCGAGAATACATGCTGGCAGCAGAACTGTACCTCGAGTCCATACGAGAAGCGGATCAAGGAGGACCCGCCCTTGAGTCTTTGGCAGCCTTTTTGAAACGACGACTGGAAGGGGCTCTGGATCGAGTGGAACGGCTCAAGAATCCAAAACCGAAATCAGGTTTGAAAGAACGCAAGCTTCCTCAAAAACGAGTAGAACCTCGCCAGACTCTCAGCGAGGATGAAGTGGCAATCCTGAAGAGGTCTTCATTGATAGCTTCAGGTCTGTTTCTCCCGTGGTCAGAGCAAGATGCTGTAGACTTGTGTGCACAAGCCGCCAAGCCAGCTGTTGTACTGTTCACAGATACCAAGGGTGGTCCGCTCAAGTTATCAGATCAGCAAAAGAAGTTGTTCTACAAGTGGGCACGACCTGCAGAGATTCTTCAGCTTCGACAACAAAGACACCGCAAACCCACCATGATTCAAGCCATTACGCCATATTCCATTCGCCAAAAGTGTGTGACGGACTGTTCCATGATTGCTAGTCTCTGTGTCTGTGCAGCCTTTGAGAGACGCTTCCAGAAACGTCTCATCACCTCCATTATATACCCTCAAACGTCAGATGGTATGCCTGTCATCAACCCGAGTGGCAAGTACATGGTCAAGCTGTGGCTCAATGGTGTTGCACGACAAGTGGTTGTGGATGACTTGTTTCCAGTTGATCGCCAAGGTAACCTTCTTTGTTCGCACACTACGACTCCAGGCTTGGAGCTGTGGGTCAGTATTATTGAGAAGGCCTACATGAAAATGTGTGGTGGCTACGACTTTCCAGGTTCCAACAGTGGTGTGGATCTCTTTTCGCTCACGGGTTGGATTCCAGAACGATTCTTTTTCCCAAAGGACCCCGAAAAAGTGAGAGACCACGAAACACCATCGGAACGAGCATGGGAACGACTGTACAGTGCCTCCTCGTATGGCGACTGCCTCATTTCCGTATCAAGCTCTCCCGAGGTGACCAAAGAGCGCGCAGAAGCAGTGGGCTTGGTCACGGCACACGCTTATGCTGTGTTGCGGGTACTTGAAACAAGGAACGGTACACGACTTTTACAGCTGAAGAATCCGTGGGCTCGAAAGGTACGTTTCAATCAATGATTCCATGTTGTCGCCGCACAAGTTCGTTCTGCAGTTTCTCATCGTGTTTCCCCAAGAGCTGGAAGGGCAAGTACTCAAGTATTGATTCCTCGAGTTGGACCAACAAGAGCTTCTGTGCGGAAGTAGGATACGACCCCGAGGAGGCACGAAAGCGAGACGATGGAGTTTTCTGGATAAGCTGGGATGACGTCTTGCTCTTCTTTCAGACCATCCAATTATCATGGAATCCAGCCCTCTTTCAAAGTCAAAGCTCGGTGCACGGATTTTGGCCCGCATCTCAAGGTCCTGCTCTTGATACCTTCAATATCGGCGAGAATCCACAATATACGTTAACACTAGCAGATGAGGCAATCAAGAGCAAAGCCTCCATTTGGGTGTTGCTTTCCAGGCATGTCAACAAGCAGGAGCAAGAGGGATCTGAAGTGAAGGACTTCTTGACAACGCACATTCATCGAGGCGATGGGACAAAAGGTCGCGTCTACTATCCAGGAGGAAAGAAATGTGTCTTGCATGGGGCATACACCAACAATCCACATGTGTTGATTCGCTACGACCTGACAGATGCAACCGACAAGAACCTCTCCTTGGTCCTGTCCCAGTACCAAAAGTCGAATGATCTTGGGTACACTCTTTCATGCTTTTGTACCCACCCCTTCACCATGGTAGCATCAGCGAAACCACTGCCATTCAAACTCGAGCTACAGAACGACTGGACGCAATTTTCTTCTGGAGGATCCCCGACCAGTGACAGTTTCGGATTGAACCCCATGTATGCCCTTCGCATCCAAAACGATGGAACAGCAGTGCAGCTTCGATGCATGACAACGAAATCGTTGGCTGTGAATGTCATGCTAGTCAAAGTGGAGTCCTATGGGAGACGAGTTCATCGATTGACAGCAGAGCCATTGCTTGATTCAGGGCATTACCGACACGGTTTTTCTGTGACCGAAACGAAGCGCCTACCTCGAGGAGACTACACTCTCATTGCCAGCACTTTCAACGCCGGTGAGACTGGTCGCTTTCAGGTCCAACTGTACTCTTCGAGCAAGCTGAATGCTGAGCTGATTAGTCAGTGATGGCTGTCAAGCAGATTGCGCTCGCGTGTTGAAGAGGAGATTTGACCCACCCCATTGCAACGGACAATGCCTTGCAAATGGAGTTTGATAGGTTCGGAGTAGGGCTTCATGCTCTGACTGTCGATAAAGCAAAGTCCATTGGGTCTCTTTACGTGCGCAAATAATATGCTGTAGAGAGAACCGATGAGAAAATGCCTGCGATCGCATGAGTTAAAGGGTTAACATGGATTCAAGAAACGTCAGGACTAACAGTCAACACTGAATCAAGCCAATGCCCAGAAGCAGCCAGAGGTCCACGAAGATCCAAGCGACGAAGCCGACACCTGTACCCACTAGGTAGTGATCAATGAATCAAAGCCGAGAAGACGTCATAGTAGCAACCTTTTGAAGACAAATCGGAAGTCTCCCGAAGCTATTGTAACTCACGAAGACATCGTTGTAGCCGCCTGTTGAGGGTGAATCGAAGGAGGGACAACGATCGTTTGTCCATCAGCGGGAGGAGAGCAAGAGAGAGGGTCTAGGAAATCCGAAAACCGCGAACAGCCGATGACAGCGAGCAAATATTCGTTTATCTCGTCCAGCGTTTTGGCTATGGGGTAGAGCTTGGATAGTTTTCCTCCCACGACGGGATGCTACCTGCCTTGCAATCGTCACATCTCATAGTAGAGCTTCGAATGCCCAACCAACAACACTTTGGCCTTCATCGTCACTACTCACTATTGGCTATTACGACTGATGGGTGACTCGACTGACTCATTCCTCCCATCCCGCGTATTAGCGCGTTCTCGCGCAGTGGCGATTTTGAATTTTGAAATGTTCCATCACATTCCTGCTAGCCTGGTATACGAAGTATCCTCACACGCACACATGAACATCGCAACACTTTGCAACAACACTGGAAGCAGCACTCTGCGAATAATCACATCTACAGGAATCAGTCGCCTCGACTAACGCTTGCCACCTCTCCTCGAACTTCTTGCACACGGCCGACAAGTCAAAAATGAACGATACGTGTATCCGCATTGGATTGCCAGACGAGTGCTTGCTTCAGATTGCAGCATTCATGGATCTCAACAAGTCTGCTTCCGTCTGCAAAGCCTTTCAGACAGTGTCTAGCGAAGTTTCTTTGCATTTGCTCCTTAAGCATCCTGTTGACGACACCTATATGCAGCGGTTGGCACACAGAGTACAGGCAAGCAAGCAAGACGTGCACGAGTATGGAACTACCCGACTACCTCATCCACGTCTTCTCTGGAAGTACGCTGACATAGTTCCAATGCGAACAACAAGAATCCGAAGAGCAGGGCCCAGTGTCATGTTGCCAAGTGGTAACATGGTAACCTTCCGCACTGAAGGTAGTGATTCAACCAATGCTGTGGTTCGAATGACCAATACTCGGACAATGGAGTTGATGATGGAAGCTCCTCTCTCCTTTCCTTATACGCCCAAGCGATGGGATGGCTTATTCTATGCTAATGGCCATTTGGTGCTTCATACAACGTATGGCACTTGTCAGGTCATACTTGTCTTCAAAGTGGAAGAGGAACCAATCTCGTCAGTCGAACTCAAGTACTTCAAAGGCCCGTACATCTCTGCCAAACTCCGCCATGTAACAGTTGCCCCAGATTCAGTCATGTACTTGCTATGGAAAGATGAACAGGAGCCTGACCAAGAAGTCTCCTATGAGATTCAAGCCCTCGGCGTCGCAACCGATGATCAGATTTGCAGTCGAACAGTTTCCATGCCACGCGTGGCCGCCGAGGGACCTCCTGATGGTACAGAAGAATCTCTGGTTGTTGCTGGCAACTACGTCTTGATGTTTCGCTGCATCAAAGAAGGACGCTTTGTCCACAGTTACGATGAAGACCGCTTTCCTGGACCCTTTCCGGCACAAGGCATTGGTGCGTATTCCTTTCATCGCCAGGATTTGTCGCAGGTAGACTATCTCGCTTGCTTTGACCAACGAGCTGGAAGAATCCTACACGACTTAAGCACGTGCAAGAGCAATTGCGTCATCTACGCGGACGCCGACCTTTCCTTTGACCTGCACGGGCACCCCTGCCAGAGAGTTTCCGTCAATGCCACCGACGGTACCCTCTCCATCGAGGATTGCGCCGCCAGGTATCTAGGAGACTTACCTCGAATGTTGTTGACCACGCGAAGAACGTACTTCCAGAGCTTCTACGAATACAATGGTCCAGGCCTTATAGTGGAGGAACGTGACTTGGTTTCTTCGGAAGTGTTGCGGGCTCTTAAGATTGATATCGCTCATCGTGATTATCTTGAATTCGAGCCGTGGGTTTTGGCCAGTCCTGAACGCGGAGCACTCTTTGTGATGCATTTCTGCTGTCGTGATGCGGGACACACCATTTCGGCCTTTCCACTCTTGTCCCACCACGAGAACGAGTATTGACGGCGACCACATTCGGGAAGAGAACTACCTCGGGAACAGGGGAAGTCTATAATATATTATATAACAACTAGAGCAAGCAGGATCTTTCGAGAAGAAACACACCCATAGGCGGTTGAATCCGAGAACGACCAAGTCGTGGAAGACGTTAGTTGTTCCTTTTCAGGAACACGAGGCAGAGCGTCCACGTCGTTGATCCAATGTGATTGCAGCAAGCCTTCGACTTCAAGCGCAGTTCGAGGAGCAATATTGGGAGTGGGCTCTTGGGCTCCTCGGGGAAGATCAGTTTGGAGCAGCGGAGACGGAGTGGCTCACCATTCGAGATGCGGTGTTGACATAGACCCTTGCTGAACATAGGATTGCGGGTACCCGTCGCATGAATCTGTTAAAGCCAAGGCGAATTTGGATGCTTCGCCCTTGGATGAATCATCCAGCACCAGCTTGCCGCTACGACGTGGGTCTAGTCATGTCACATCCAGATACCTCCAAAGGTAAGTGCCTACTTCTACATGTTTATGTGTCATGCTTCTAACAACCACCAATTGAGACTGTACAACCTTCTTTCGTCTACAGCTCTACCTCCCATGACTCGACGGCCTTAGCCAGGTTCTTCTTGGCCTTTAGCAATAGCATCTTCCCGTGGTCCAGGTCAAACTGTACCTTCTCAGCAGGCGATCTTCCTTTTTCGTCTAGATCATTATCGTCGTCATCGTCGTCGTCATCATCACCATCCTTCTCGGCGCCTCCCTTCTTAGCTGGCTCCTTCTTCTCGTCATCTAAGAGGGCAATGAGCTGAGCCAACTTCACTTGTGCGTTTACCGCGTGCTTGCGAATCGCCTTCTTGTTGCGGAGTTTTGGGATAAAGCTGTCAACATCATCGTCAAGGTCTATCTCGTCCTCCTCCTCGTCATCGATCGAGCTCTCATCTGTCAATATGACGCTATCATCGTCATCGGCGTCCTTTATGCCATGAAGCATTTCATAGTTTGCTTCATCCTTTGCCTGAGCCATGATATCTGCCATCTGCTGCCCCTTGCTAACGGGGACATCCAGATCAAGACCAGTTTTCTTTGTATTTGAATAGAGGTTCAAACCAAGCCCCTTCAGCCCTTTATCAATGTCCTTCATGCGTTCTTCTTCTGTCTTCATAGCGGGAGATATAGAATCATTCAAGGATCGCAATCGGTTTTCAAGTGACGACTGATGCTCCTCAATTTCCTTGGGATCTGGCATTGCCATGAGATCTTCGACATTCAACTCGAGCTCCTTGGAGAACAGTGTGCTGAACAGCTGTACTCGTTGTTTCGCCTCTTCTTGCGTCAGCGTTATGAATTTCGGATCTTCATCTTTGTCTGTCTGATCAGCCTCATCTTCTTTGGATAGAGCCTGTACAAACGCGGATCTCCCTCGGTGAAGATATTCTCGACACTGTGTCTGATACAAGTCTCCAATCTTTTGTTCGTCGTCTGTTTTAGGATCCAGTTCGACTGCGAGTTCAAACAACAGGCGCATGGCATCGCCAAAACAGTTTGCAGCTTTCCAGAAATCCGACTCTTCCTCATGCTGATTGCCTTGACCAATCAAACCAAAGGCTTGGTTGAGGCGCTCCTCTTTCGCCATTGTAGTAGTTGTAGGATGGAGTGAGTCGTAAGAAGTTCACAATATACGACTTGATGATGCTCGACTCAAGAGTTCACAACTCCAATGATGATGTTGGATCATTGTGGGATTGATGATTTCCGGGTTTCAAGAGAATTCTGTCGTCTCGCTCATCGCCAACTTCTTTGAAATTTATAGCGCGCTTGCTCCTTTTGTGTCATGCATGGCTTGAACTACTGTAAGTTGGGATCCATAGCTATCAGAGCCACTGTAGCCATGGGATGTCAGGATCACCGTGGTGGAATATCGCCATCTGGTAGAGCAACTTCCCCGTCTAGATGAGTGCGAGATGGCATTTACGACGCCAAAATTGAGCGAAGATCAGGTGGCTGTTCACACCCGAACGCCTGAGCATGCAAATTCGAAAATCCTTTAGTCGCCTCTCGTTGCATTATAGTGGTACAACCTCGTCCCTTACGATGAGCAACCATCGGCTGCTCTACAACTAGTAGCTTCGTAGTAGAGACATCCGCGTGGTAGCTGAGAAAAGGTGAGACTGGACATGTCCGATTCCGCCGCCTGCGATCACAAATCAGGATAGAAGATTCGTTTCTTGTATAATCTGGCACCTTTGACACTGTACCACTTCGCGCGCTTCACGACGCCCTTATTTCTGTAGAGCAGCAAGATTCATGCCCGTCGCTGGGCCCTCAGCTTGCGACGCTAAAATAATACATAACTACCATACTGATGTAGATATGATGATCTCGCCTGTTTCGATTCAATCTAGCTCAATGCGCTCTTTGGACGAGGCTAAAGAGATATACCCATCAATCAAGCGCTGCCACGCCGTACCCTAACATATTTTCACAATCCCACTCTAAGAAGCTGCAAACTAGATCTACCTATAATTTTAAACTTACATATGTATATCTAACGGCCTTGATCGTGGTGCAGCGGCGGGGAAGCAGAAGGCAACGCATCCTTGGCAAGGCCTGGTAACACGAAGCATCCAAGGGTCAACGCAGAGTTGACTGTGAAGGACGCAATGTGTTTTCCCACCTTCATTTCAGACTTGCCCTTATTGGGCCGTGAAGAGAATACTGTAGAGGAGCAGAAGAGGGTCGAGAAGAGGAGGACGGTGGTAGCTTTCATGTTGACTGGAGGAATGTAAAAGTGGGAAAGGGAGGTGTTTATGTGCGGGATATACTCGCAAGATTCAAACGCTCGTGAGATTGATTCAAACGCTTGCGAGCCGTGCCACTTCTTTCAGACTAAGTATAGTGGTCCTGTGTCCTCCGTGGTACTATGCCACATTCGTCGTTCTTCAGCGGCGACGCTTCCGATGAACCAACTGCACTATTCATGCTCGTTCAACGAGCTAAATTTTGCAGGCTGGTGAAACACCCAAGCTCTCTAAAAAGCGCACCCCTCTCGGATCTCCATGTGCGCACCACAGTCACTCAGCCAGAAGTCCAATCTCAGCGGGTCTTAGTGGTGCGGAAGCAAGGAATGACGTATTAGGGTTGTCAGTAATTTGGCAAATTCTCAAGAGTGTGGTCAATCCACGCACTTGCGACCAAATAATTTAGCAAATTTGATCGTGTGGTGACCAAAACCTCGTGCGAACATCCAATATTATCGGAACACTTGGGCTTCGCCGACGACAAAAAAGCCCGATAATGTGACAATGATATGCCTCACATTGAACATAGTCGATAACCCGTTCGCACCTCAATGCTTCCCAAGAGGCCTTGCCAAAAACGACTGTCGGAGGAACTTTTGCCTCATCTTCTTCGATCGTATGCCCTGCATATGATCACCTATCATAATGCAAGACGCCCCGCCCCGCCGCCCGCCGCCACGAGACAAAAAACGAAAGTCGAACCGACAGTGAAATGATGCTGCCACCACTCACGATTCTGTCATCGTTGCTCTTGTTGCCTCTCCTCACACGGGCAGACTCACGCATTGTCGGTGGCACGAACACTGGTCCGTCTGAATACTTTGTGCAGCTCTTCATTTCGTCGCCAGGTGCCACTGCATCCTGCGGTGGCACTCTCATTCACGAAGATGTTGGTGAGTCGTTTCAAAAATTGTGCTCCTAGATATTGGGCTCCCTCTTGTAATTCGCTCATTTTCTCTCTCTCTCTCGCTCTCACGCACATACACTGCACGATCATGTTCACGACACAGTCATGACGGCAGGTCACTGTTTGGTTGCTTCTACTACTTCCATTCAAGCGATCATTAACCCCAGCTTTCGAACGACTGCGACTGAAGATGAAGTGTCGATAAGAGTGACACGCTTCTTCCGTCACCCTGATTTCAACAGTCAGACTTTTCAGGTGTGTACATCTAACATACAGAAACTAGATGTTTCTATGTAACACGGTCACTCACATTTGAATGGATTGAAACGCAGAATGACATTATGTTGCTCCGCTTGGAGTTTCCCGTTGACGGCTTTAGACCTGTCGAGTACAACGAGGATGGCAATACTCCATTTGACGGTCAGTCGTTGCGAGTAATTGGCTTTGGAACCACCTCTTCCGGAGGCGTTCAGCCAGAAGTGTTGCAGGCAGCCAATGTTAACGCCGTCAGTCCATCAGTATGCCAGAATCAGTACCGTTTCACGCCATTTAGTGCTCCTGAGGATACGACTCTCTGTGCTGCATTCCCGGGACGCGACTCGTGTCAGGGCGATTCGGGGGGACCGCTCTCGGTGGAACGGGGAGGAGGGCAAACGGATTTGCAAGTTGGTATTGTTTCCCTTGGAATTGGCTGTGCCGATCCCAACTTTAGTGGGATCTACACGCGAGTATCTGGATTCGTTGATTGGATTCGAGACTCCTTGTGCGTTGTGTCGGTTTCCAACCCACCAGACTTTTGCCTCGATGGCGGCACGCAAATTCCTCCAACCAATCCTCCGACCAATCCTCCGACCAATCCTCCGACCAGTCCTCCAATAGCTAGAGTCGTGCCTACAGAACCTCCAACTCTCAGCACTGAAATCGGAGGAAGCATTGGGTGCTTTTCAGGTCAGACAACTGTACACGTGAAGGACAAGGGTGTAGTTTTGATGAAGAACCTTGCAGCTGGTGACCTTGTTCAGGTTTCATCGGACAACAAGAAGTTTGAACCAGTCTACGCCTTTGCGCACTACGGTCCATTGGTCACCGAGACGTACCTGAGAATTTCGACACTGAAGAACACGGAACCCCTGGAGCTGACGCCCAACCATTTGGTGTTTGTTAAAGACAAGGGCTATGTCCCTGCATCTGTTGTTCAAGTCGGAGACGTCTTGTCTTCTAGTGTGGTGGCTTCCATCTCTACCGTTACGGCTGCAAAGGGAGTGTTTGCCCCACTTACCCCATCTGGAACTATTCTTGTCAATGACGTATTGGCCTCTACCTATGTAAGCCTGGAAACAAGTCGGACATCACACTTGATGGGGATCAGCTACCACGTGCTGGAACATGTGGGCTCAGCCCACTCCGATGCCTTTGCGTCGCTTCTTCCTACTACTGTCCATTGAACACGACAACATTTGAAGCCAGCACTGGGTTGGCGTCATGGGCTGTCGAACCTCTGAGAATGGTCCAATGGTTGTTGTCCCAGCATGCCATTGTTCGACTTTTCATTCTCGTCCCCTTTTTCTTGCCGTCGTTGGTGTTTGCTCTCGTGGAATCGGTTGGTGGATGGGTGCTGCTATTGTTGATGGCTGGCTTGTTTACACTCCACCGTCGGTATCGCGTGCGCTCATCCGAGTGCGCTGTGCGAAATAGACGAGCCAGAATCGCCAAGATCAGTTACCAGATTGATTTCTAATTCACAGAGTGTATAAAGACTTTCTTGCGTTCATGCGTTTAGTTCAGATCGTGCTAGAGCGACTTGGCATTGCGCTGTCGTGCTACATACTCCTCTTGACGACTCACGATTTCTTATAGGATGTCATGCGTGCATCCAACAGTTTTATCTACTCTCATTTTTCTCCACACAGCCAAAGAAGATGACAGCCTCGAGTTATTCTAACAACACGAGAAGTTCCGTGAAGCCGGTGCGGAAAAATCCAAGATTGCGACAGAGGTGCAAAGATCCGAAAGATCGCGCAAGGATCCAAAAGATCGCGGCGGAGGTGCGGCAAGATCGCGACAGAGGTGCGGAAGCTCTCCTGGGCCTTAACGCTTGCAACTAGCTGCGTCTACATAAAGCGTGACCGAAACTATGAAGAATGGAAGAATCAATCTTCCTCCACAGACAGACAAACACTAACGAATATTTGCACTCTACCGGTACAGTGTAGCGACCGGTATTACAGTACTCCTAAAACCCTATCCTTAACCTGGAATTGAGATTTGCCTCAAAATCCATACCCAATTTTTTAAAAGACTCTGCACCATGACGCTCGAATCATTGCTCTCTGCCGCCCCTCCTGGTCAATTGGATGGTCTTGTCAAGGACCTGTCTAGCCTCACAAGTGTATCTCCCGAGATTGTCGACAAACTCAAGCAATCTTGTACTGTATCGCCTGAAGTTTGCACTCATGCCCTCGCGGAGCCATTGGCGAGAGAATTCAAGGCGCATCAAGAGGCATATTACGCTAATGTCGACTATCCATTATCTATTCAACAAAAGAGTGAATCTCAACTTCTGCTAACCACCTATGCGGAACGAATCGATGCCAAGAACTGTCATGCGGGATCATGGAAGGGAGTCTGGATCATTGACGTGACATCCGATTCTGCGACCTTGAATGGATCGATTCACATTCATGCCTACTGTCATGAAGATTCCAATGTTCAAATGGAAACTACAAAGCCATACGAGAACGTGACCGTTCAACAGGGAAGTAACTTGGCCAAATCCATCAAGAACAAGATTGCGACCATGGAGTCGGATGTATCGGCGGAGCTCGAGGAAATGTACGATTCCATGGACGATAAGCTCAAAGCTCTGCGCCGCGTCTTGCCTATCATGCGCACCCGTTTGGAGTGGAACGTGTTGGCGCATCGTATGGTGAAGAAACTCGAAGAAACGGCGGCTTCGAACCAGTGAGTAGGGAGCTCTGGACTGAAGTGGAAACTAGGAGTACAAGACTATAGTCAACACATAGGGTTTACGTGTACCCTTTCGTGGGGCTAGAGTGTAGTATTATGAGGCAGAAAGACGCCTCCAGCCACAGCTGTGATAGCTTCCCTATAGTCTAGAAAATTGAATTTTATTTACATGCGCGGCTATACGTCGGACTCGTGTGTATTTAGAATTGCTCGAAAGATCGTGGCGTCTTGGTTCGAAAGTTGCTGCAGATACTCTCGCAGCTCATCCTCGGGCACTATAGTTGCTTCATCGCTACGGTCACTGTCGAGAATCTTCCAACGGTCTTCCGCTGCCTCTTCGTTGTTGTATTCACTCCTTCGCACACGAGAGATGGCGTACCAATGACGACTGGGTTCACAACACTGTTTACCAACCATGGGTACACTCTGCCACGATGAACCCCCTTCAATCGCATTAATAACAAAACCAATCACGATGCTGTCGTCACACGAGACATTGAGCAGGGAGGTTGTTGTGTTGGTGTTGGGTTGAAACCATTCGAGCGTCACCTGTCGATGTTGCAGCGCCACTTCGAGGGTTTCAAACGAGTAGTTACCGTAGTAGAGAGTGCGATGATTGCTGTTCCAGCAACAGGAGCACCACCATCCTCGTCTAACGCGACTAGAAGTACTAGACAACAGAGCCTCCTCCGCGTGCGTTAACTCACACGCGATTCGATCCATTTCCGTTTGGGTTGCTGGTTCGCGTCGAGTGCTGGAGACACTGTATCTCCCACAGAACCACGGCAGCTCTCGATCATCGTTTGTCAATTGAAGCAGATTGTTGATTGTGTGAACGGCGCATAACTGCAACGATTGGCGTTCGTGCACCACCAAGTCGCCCTGCTGATAGTACGTCGAGGATGGCACTCTCTCTGGAGACTCACAGCAGCAAATTTCACGAGCTTTGTAGTACAACCAGAGGACGGGCTGAACTAGTAGGAAACGAAAGATGTATTGTATCAGCTTGAGAAGGTTCATGGTGTTGCTGCGATTGTTGTTGCAAATAGACTAGCGTGCTTTGTTCAGTTCAGTCGTTTGTCATGGTTGTTCGACAAAATTCAAAAATGGGAATCCAACCGAAAGAAGTTTCGAGAACAGAATCGA
Source organism: Herpochondria borealis (assembly GCA_032274145.1). Taxonomy (NCBI): domain Eukaryota; phylum Rhodophyta; class Florideophyceae; order Ceramiales; family Ceramiaceae; genus Herpochondria; species Herpochondria borealis. Next base: position 16,937 of record JAVCKV010495526.1, on the reverse strand, counting down.
CTTCTGATTCGTGCAAAAATGCCTCGTGGAGCTCGAGGCGCGCAAGTCGTGCGAAGTACAATAGTGCTACATTGAACATTCGAACATTCGAACATTAAATGTTGAATGTAGCTGCGCTCAGAGGTATCATAGGAACCGTCCGTAATGTAGTCTAGGTTCACGGTCTCCCTCGCACACGTATTCTTGCTTTGCAAATGGGCTGAAATCACCATCAATTGCACGCAATACGTGTTCATAGAACTTTGCCGCACCTCTGCGGTGAGGATCTTTGGATCTTTCCGCACCTCTATTGCGACTTTTCCGCACTTGCCGTGATTTTAGGATGTTTTCGTAACTCTGTAGCTACTTTTAGAGGATACTCTTCACAGTTTCGCCAGTCCTGGTTGCTCGGAACCTTGGCTGAAGCGCAACCACGACCGACCACATTCGTTGGCAGCATCGATGGAAAATTGGGGCAATTGAAAGACTTCACAAGCAACAACAGCACGTACTGTCGGTCCACGGTAACGTCTGAAGCTCGCCAGTTTGTATGGCTGCCGTGTACTATCAGAAATGGCAAGGAGCAAGGATGTGATTCACTCAACTCGGCAGCTTTAACTCGGCATTCGTTAGCTTGCTACGATCGCGAAGCCCTCCAAACTTCCGCATAGCTTGCCATCGTTGTTTCTTGAAGAAATAAGAAAAGTGGTACCCGCCAGTCTGGTTTGTTTTCGCCCGGTACGCCTTCACGGCTGGTTCGGTACAGCAATCTGTCGTCACGCTCGGGCAGCACTCGCCTCCCGGGGCGCAGCAAGGAAACGCTTTGGAAAGTATGTTGGTCTCATCGACCAGAAACATAATTTTCGCAGCAGTTGCGACATTAAAGATATCACTGAACTGCAAATAGTAGGTTTTCTCACGAGGAATGTTGATGAGGTTGCGAGCGTCCACATTCACCCCACAGGCTTCATCGATCATGTATGAGTCATACCCATGACTGTAGATTTCCCGAAGGAGCGCCAGCGTATATGTATGGTTGAACTGCACTCGGACTTCAGTGGTATAAATGGGTCGATCACGTTCAATCGTCCGCCGAGCGCCAATGAGAGTGTTGAGTTCTTCGCCTTCTACATCCAGATGAGCAAAGGCCAGTCGCTCTCCTTTTTCGAAAAACATCGAATCCAATGTGAAGACGCTCACATTGAGGCTACTATGTCCACCCATGAAGCCCATCGCATCCCCCTTCACCGTCTTCAACTCCGAAGACAGCGCTCCGAAAATGATATTTAGATTTTGCAGGTGTCTCCCCGCCCTCTTGAGTTGCCTCAAATTCTGGACTCCTGGATCAATGGCGTAGACAGGCTGGTTCCCACGGAGCGTAGCGTATTCTATGGCGTGTTCCCCAAGCTGGCATCCGCAGTCGACTAGACCGCCTTTCCCGGTTATGATACCTTCGCGGAAAAGCGAATTTACGATAGAGCGAAACATGAGCTCAAAGCCACTACCTGCCGGACGCGTGAACGGGTGGTCCTTCTGATCCCAGATGTAGGTCTCCTCTTGTTCTTGAGGAGGATGAGCAGGTACTGCTGTTTCTGGTGATGGAATGGTTTCATTCATTTCCAAAATATCCCTCCCACCCACAGCGTTGTGAGGCTGGTCGCCACAACGTAATATCCTTTCACCACTAGTTACAGGTGAATCAGATATCGGTGTGGTTGTTGTGGCTGGTGCTATTTTGCGCAGACAAATATACAAGGACATGTGTGCGGCGATAGTTACGACGAAGAAGACAACGCGCCCCGTATTGAGCCTTCCAATCATGATTGATGAGCAGCACACTGATCCGTGGAGCAGCAGACAGTTGCACTGTTGACGAAAGATCGATGAGGGAGGAGTCAGTCAGTCTCTATCTTATCTCGTTTCAAAAGCAATACGTATAAAGGTATTTTTGACCGCTGATGCAGACATCTTGAGGAATTGCTCAAGATACATGCAAGAACACATGTTCTTGATACATGTACCTTGAGGAATTCCTCAAGCATGTACCCACCAGTATAATTGTGTCTGCTGATGCAAGACGTTATTTTGGGGGAACCACAAATTCGAATAGAATCTGGAATCTGTCGTGCGAAGTACATAATGTGCTATAGGTGCTTTGTTGAATGAAGCTCCAAAGGAGAAGCAAGCACTCAGAGGTATCATTGTAGGTACCATATTGTAGTCTAGGTTCTCTCCCTCGCACAGGCATTCTTGGGTTGAAATCACCTTCAATTTTACACAATACGTGTACATAGAACTTTGCATCTTTCCGCACCTCGGCGGCGAGGATCTTTCGGACCTTGTTCGCACCTCTATTGCGGCTTTCCACACTCTGCCGTGCTTTTAGGATCTTTTCGTAACTCAGTAGCTACTTTTATTACCCTAGGCTCACAGCGGCCTGCTTCCTGAAAGTTCTTTGCCCCCAGCTGTCGTACTGTAGTGGCTACTAGGGGAGGCGAAGGGTGGCCAGGTTTCGCTCTAGTCCTGTCTTGATTTACTTCAAGTTCATACAGATGGGCAACAACGCCTGTAAGCGCAGCTGGTCGATCTAGTCTAGTAGCATCTGGTTTAGCTAGTTTCTAGCAGATGCTTACGTCATGGAGTTCTGACGGTTAGTGCGGTGTCGCCAGAAGCGAAAAACTTCGCCCTGAGCCACTCACAAAATGAGACCGCTATCGTACGTGATTACCGCGCAACGCCATCCACATCACCTGAACGAGTCGGCCACAAGACTTGACTGGTCGGAGAGGCATTCATCCATCACCCAAAAGAAGAAGTGTCGACGTGTACCACAAACACAAAACACGAACCGAGAAGATGCCACCACAAGCATTGGTGACAAGCTCTACCATGACGAACAACACAACTGAGCAGTTTCTGCGCGATGCGTTGGACACATTGCACAATCGACTTTCCGATTCGAAATCGCTGGAGGAAGAAACAAATGTGGTCACTGATATCATCCTTTGCCACGAAGATTTGGCCAAACATTTGTTCAAAGGAAAGAACAAACGAGATGTAGATGAATATGTTCAGCAGATTCGCGAAGATCTGGGTGACTTTTGTCTGGATATGGCCATTGCGTCCAAACGAGCTCGGAAGAAGCGACAATCTGTCAATGCTCAAATGCTGCGCATGAAGTTGTGTCCAGACTACATGTCGGTAGACGCTATTCGATTGTTAGGCTACGAAGAAGACGAGCAAGTCCAGGACAGGCCAAGAGGAATCTTTGAGACGAGACTCAACGCCGACGACAAGTCAATGGAACCAAGCGAAAAAGCGCAAGAGATTGGCTACAGGCTAAGACGACTCCTGCTGGAGCACGCTTACACGAATGACAACTGCAAGACCTATCTCAAGCCGTTTGTCGCTTCTACTGATCGGCTCTTCGACGCTGCCACATTTACGGCACAGCGATGGAACTTGCCCGCGGAGGATGACGATTCTCTGTTTGCCTTGGATATTCTGGTCAAACTATTTCTCTTTGGCGTTGCTGTGGAACGAGAAACTGTCGCACTAGCCTTGGGTACAGAATCGCTGGACTTGTTGGTCGATCAAGCTGCAATTCTCATGACTCATCCCGTATCACCCTCGTTGGTGGTGTCTGAAGTTCAGATCTACCCCATCAGCTTTTCAGACTTACATGTGCCCGCCTCAAACAACAAGGATTGCTTCTTCCTTACGGATTGGTCGATTGAATCTATGCGATCCACTAAGGAAGCCGTCATGTCGATCGGGTACGACAGCCTGGAGCTCATGTCACTCGCAGGAGGAGAGTCATCAGGAGGAGGAGGCAAGTTGCTGGACGTTTGCTGCGGTAGCGGCATTCAGGGTATTTGGGAAGCCTTGGCGGCAAAGGATGGTGCCTTCGTGGAACTTGTCTTGTCGGACTTGAATCCTCGTGCGTGCACGTTCACCTGCGCAAACTTGACGCTCAATCCCATTTCCATTCCCGCCAAGGTCTATCAAGGCGACCTCTACCAATCCATTGGGAAAGACCAGCTCTTTACCAAGATTCTCTCCAATCCACCCTTTGTGGCTTTGCCCAAGGGCGCAAGTGATGTGTCAGCTTACTTTGCGGGCGCTGGTGCAGGAGACGATGGGACGCTCATCTTGAAGCGCATCCTACACGACGCGCCTCTGGAACCCAACGGTACCATGTTGTTGGTCACAGAACTGCCCAACATTGAGGACAGCTGCAGCCTCGTGACATCCTTCTGTAAAGATGCCAACCAACAGGGTGTACATGTTGCATATGTTGGCAAGGATGTGGAGACAGTGGAAGAATATGGGCAATTGCGACAGGCGGAAACTACCATTCTTGGAGAAGAGAAGAAGGACGAGTGGGCAGAGCAACAACGTCAAGCTGGCATTCGAAATCGTGCTCTAGCGCTTGTGGCCTTGCAAATGGGCACAACTGAAACGACAGTTTACAAATTTGGAGGAAGCAAGAAAACCAAGAGAAGGAGGAAGAAGATGAAGAAGCGAAAGTCTGTCTCGGGTGAAGAACAGAATGAGGAAGACGAGTTTCTAACTGCCGAAGGTGTCGGTTTTACGAGAACGCATTTGCTGAGGTGATCCAGCGACTTGGAAAGATTCTCAGTGAAGAAGGTGCCCCATTATTGATGAAAGTGCACGTCACTGAGAGTTCCGAGAGTAATGTAAAAAGAATGATTTGTACTACTTGCAATTTTTAAGATGTTTTAGATATCACGTGTTCGTTCACTTTGATGAAGGACTGAACCACTCAGTGCCCTATTTGGTGACAATGATTTGGAACGGGGATCCCTCAGCGTTTCTGTGGACTGCGTAGTCCTCGTAGACTGGGTAGTCGCCACTTCTGAAGACTTGAATAAAGTAGTTCAATCGAGATGAGCCATCTTCATCCAGCTCCATTGCAGCCAGAGCCTCCTGCACAGCTTCATCTGTCGGTTCCACAGACTCAAAGCCAGGGAGAGCACCTTGAAGGAAAGCAAGGATGATGTGAGATTCAAATGAAGCGAAAGCGTAAACGCGATAAATCTTGAGAGCACTTACCTCCCACCACCAGAACGGGAGCTCCAGCCTGTTTAGCCTGCGCAACGACAGAGCTCGCTGCAGCGTAGGCATTTTGTTGGGCATTTGTCAAGAATTGCAAAGCTTCTCCCTTCTCTCGAAGTGTCTTGGCAGCATCTACTACCTTAGCAGCAGCCGCTAGGTCAGGGGTGACTGCAATCACTGCTCCAGCCACAGGGCCAGCTGGGGCACAGGGGATATCGATATTGTTTCCACCGATGGAAAACTCAAAGGGAATTTCTCCCTTTGGCTTCTTGGAAGCAGTCTCAGGTGCCTGAATCATGCCACTAGCAATTTGAGCAGGAGCAAAGTCACCAACGTCATCTCCAGTGATCACAGCAGTTGTTTGCGCACTGAACTTCGCTTTGAAGATTTCATACTGCTCAATGTTGAAATACGTCTCCACCTTTGCAGGGTCCATGGGTGGTGATCCAGACGGGAATTGAGCCAAGTAAGGATCCATGTTCTCACGGAACTTCTCTCGATCCTTGTCCTTCAGCCCGGCGAAATCGAGGTGAGATTCGCCAACTGCGGCTGGATTGCTATCAGGATAGGCCTCAGAGTACATCAAAAGGTTCTCCTTGAACTCTGATAGGTACGCATCAGGGTCTGCGGACGCAAGCTTCTCGCCACCTGCAGTCGCACTGACCATGTCAGCAAAATTCTTCTTCAGAAGTGCGTACTCCTCAGCGACAGCGAAACCAGGTTCCTTCGTCAATCCCTTGACGATTCCCATCATGGCTTCCTCTCCAGAATGCTCTCCACCTACAACGGCGCAGACAGCTCCTCCCTGCCACAGTTGCACAGCAGCAAGACCAGCTGGCTGTGTAGCACCAAATACGAGCAAAGTGCCACTGTTACCGAGTTTTTGAGCCGCTGCAGCTCCTTCAGCCGCAGGGCGTAGGAGCGCAAGGTATTCGAGCGGAATTCCATCCTGTACACCAAGGTCTCCAAAGCGTCCATGCACAATGCTCCCAGAAGGAGCAATGGATACGGAGTCACGTGCGGAGACTTGATTGTCGACAATCATGTGAGCTGATGTCACCGGTTGACGGACATGCGCCATAGGGTCCAGTTCAGGTACCGACGGTGCAGTAGAAAAGTAATCTGGTGGTTGCACCGCGTCCAAAGTGTGACCAGGAGGACGTGGTTCACTTTTCATGAACTCGTCCTCCCTTGTCTTCATGGCGAAGGAGCGAGCTACATGCTTCTTGGGAAGGCGGCGGAGGGCTCTTAGAACCAACGCCATGGTGAATTTTGTTGTTGGCCCCAAAGATGATGTGCGTGTGTGTCCATCCGTAGAATCATACCGAAAGATACACGTTGGCGTCATCAGACGGTCGATGTACAGACTTGTTTTCAATTTTGGGTTGCACTTTCGGATTCATTCACCCCCCAGCGCTTACTTCGACTTCCCTGAGGGGTCCAGATAGACACTACTGTACTGGAGTACTACTGTACTATTCCATACTGTACGATTCCTCACAAGGAGGCCATTCATTCTCAATTTGAAATTCATTCATTCATTCACATTCACAATCTCGTCCCGTTTCATTCATGTCGTCCTATTGCAACCACTGCCAGAAACCGAATGCTTCCTTTCGATGTACGCAGTGTAAACATGTACACTATTGTTCCAAAGATTGTCAGGAAAAGGATTGGAAATCGCACAGGAAATCATGCAAAGCATGGAAGGAGCTTGGTGATCATGTGATGGGCTTGCCTTTGGAAGAAGCTCAGCGACGCTTTCAACAAACACAAGCTACGATTGAAGAGCTCGAAAAGGTCGTAAGGGCGGATGAAACAGGGGAAAGTACTCTCTCACAAGAGAAACCCCGTGAAATCGTGCCTCCTTCAAAGCCTCTAGCACCAAAACCGCTATCACCACCTCCTCTAGCACCACCTCATCTAGCCCCAAAGCCTCTATCCCGAAAGCCTCTAGCACCGAAGCCTCCGCAACGAATCGCTCGCATGACTCTGCATCACGATTGGTGTGGATCTGTCGAGGAGATGCCACATCTCAATTCATATCAAATCACGTTGAAACCCCGCTCGATGGAGTTTCCAGACAATGTTGCAGACGTGCACTTCGAACAACTATCGAACGACGCTACCAGGGTGACTGTCGGCGACATTTTCTCATGGAAGCTTGCGGTGCCTGTACAAGACTATCGTGTGGTGCGACTATTTGATACATTGTCGATTCGACTCCAATGTCGGGCGGATGCCTTTTTGGATCCCATCTTCTCCTTGGCATCACCAACACAAGTCATTGAACAGGTCGAGTGCAAATCCTGCAGCACGAAGCTGCTATCATACCCGATCAATCGAGTTGTGCCTCTCCCATCCGGGTACTGGGAAGAAATTACAGACTATATAATATGTTATCCTGGAGACCCCGCTGTCAACTTTGGGTCAACTGTGGTTCCTAAGGAATCAGCTTGGGAAGATGCAAGTGTGTGGGTGCTACACCCTGAAAGTCTTGGTGAAGCGGTAGCAACGCTGCAAACAGTGGATCCGTACGGTACACGCCTGACGACATCAGAATCGTGGCAACCGGAGGGTCGTCAAGTTGAATCATTGTGCTGCAGTTACTGTTGTGCTCCGCTGGGCGTTGTCACCAATCAAGGGTTTCACCTGTACAAACATCGACTGGGAGCCGGCTCTGTACCCATCTTTGTCGCCAACGAATTGAAGCGCTACGCCGAGAGTCAAGCTATTTTCACCTTTGTCGTTGCCACATCGTCGTCACCATGTTGCCTGTTGCTTCATGTGGTCAGTTGGGATTCACACATGATTGTGGATGGGATACGAAATCGAGTGGTCAAGGTTATCTATGAAGAAGCGCCGCACTTGCCAAAGCTGGAACAACAACAAGATGATTTGACAAGCTGGACCTGGGGTGGCCTTGATTTGTGTTGCTCGCCTGGTGCTTCGTTCGATACCAAACAGAAATTCGTCATTCTGACTCTGGACAATGACGAGTGGAATGAGCTTTGCAATTCCATCACTTCTGATGACAACAAGTATTGCTTTTCGCAAGAGGTTGTAAATGCTACAGTTCTAGTAAAACTGGGTCAGGCTTCCACCGGAAAGGCAGGCTTGGTGGCACTGGATCTTGGTTGAAGCGGCACAGTAGTAGAATACTAATGATACTTGCACACGTGGCGAGGCCGTGCACTGTTGGGGTCGTATTTGCACCCCACGTGACCCCGCTCAACCTTGAGAAACCTCGAGGCGGGACAAGCTTCCGAAAAAGCAGGGCTGGTAGCAATGGATCTTATTAGCTGAAGGGGTAGAATACTAGGTTTTCCTTCTAGAGCTAGATTAACTCCACCAGCATTTGACCTACTTAAAGCAAGGGAGGACTCAACCTTGAGAAACCTCGAGGCGGGACAAAGCAGGGCTGGTAGCAATGGATCTCATTAGCTGAAGCGGTAGAATACTAGGTTATTCCTCTAGCTAGATTACTCCACCAGCATTTGACCTACTTATAGCGCAAGGGACGGGCCTTGAACGCAGAAGCAGCGCGCACAGCCGCCTGAGGCTACAAATTCAGTGGTGTGTCTTCAAACCTGCTTCAAATACGCAACCCACAAACAACCGTAGGAACATCTGCTCCTAACTGTGGAAGTAACAATCCTCTTGTTTAGCGATTGCATCGGCGGTAGGAGTAGATGCTGGACAGCTGGTCCAGGCAAAAGATTTTAATCGTAGTTTTCCTAACGGATCCAATTTTTTGAAAGCACGTGGGAATTTTGGAATTTTGCCGACATGCTCGTCTTGTGACGTCCTAAATGCATCATAGTCGGGTTGTATGTCGCAATGAGAGGTTCGAATTGTATAAATGTTTACGTATTTGGATGTAATACATACTGTCAATGTGCACCATGTGCCGATCCAACGCCTCACATTTTCCCGCCAGAACATACTCGAATACCCATCAGATGCCATTCTTCTATTTGAGTTTTCACAAGAGATATACGTTATAAGAAGCCCCACTCTTCGTATTGCAGAAAGCATCGCATTGCCGTCATGCAGTCTTCTTCAAGCCAACAGCACCGCGAGCTTTGGTTAACACCTTTCGACTCGTATCAACCGTTGACCCGCGTCTTGGATGAAGTAAGTGATGCGCGTCGATCATGATCTGTAGTTGATACCGCTTCCGCGGAAAGATGATAATCTCACCACATTGTTTGCTCTCGTACCGGAACAAAAAGAGTCGGATTGATATTGACCTGCATCAAATTAACATTGAGCTTGGTAGTGGACGAGCGGATGCATTTCAAAACGCGAGGGAGATTTACATGCGTGGGGGTCATTCACGAGCATATGCGGAGGTGACACTACTAACAGATGGGGGGGTTCTGTCAAGAGTGCGCAAAGGGGCATCGGTGTCAGTGTTTCTCAATAACAACACAATGACAGGCACAGTGATGGAGGACGTCGGGATAGGGGGCACGAGCGTTCGGATTCTCTATCCAGATGCTGCTTTCCTGTCTTGCCAGGTTGGCGCATTGCCTCTAGTGGGCACCGCCTCCACGCTAGGCTGCTATCCAGGACAAGGAACGCTGTCTTTCGACGAGAATGGGGGATCGTACGACTACAGATATAATGTACTTGTGGACAACAAGAACGATCGCACGCTTCAGTCATTCAGCAGCAATGCCGAGGAGAGCATGCTGCTGTGTGGTGATAGCTGTCCACAACCCACGTTTGACAAATTCTTCCAATACTACAAAGTTCCTGACTATGCAGATCGATTCATCCTGGCAGCCTTTGACCAATCGAAAGCGTCCTTTTCTCGGGGCAGCGTTAATTTTGGATCTCTCGACGACTCTGGGAGAGCCCAAGCCATAGAAGTAGGCATGGCCGTGTTGAACGTTTGGATGCAAGTGGTTTATGAAATGAACCACGCACTGAATTTGTGCGACCAAGGACAATCCAGACAAGCACTGCACGCATGGGATGCTGCTGTTGCTTTCTACTCGGGGTATCTACAGGGAAATGATCACGAAGAAGGGGGGATAATGCTTCATGCTCTTGCGGACAAATTTTGTGCTGCGTTCAATACCTGTAGTCAAAATGAGAATCACAGCGGTCGGGCACTTGTTAATCTCAGCATTATGCGACAGTTTGAGCTTGGTCAATCCAACTTGGTCGAGAAGGAGTGCGAAGCAGTGCGGGAGTCAATAGACAGTATCGAAACTGCCATGACAGTTCCCCTCGTGCAAGGTACACTCCTTTCAGCGTATTGGAGAGAACATAATGGGCAGCACCCACATCATCTCAAGCACACAGCTCACGCGACTGGCGCAACATTTGCGGCATCTGTCTTGCCGCTGGTGCATGCTTGCAACCCAGCTGATGCTGCAATTGTGTATAGAAACCTGAGGGTTGGTTCGGGGCCATCAAACTTTATCGAGGTCAAACATGCCTTGGAAAGAAACTACGAATGCCTAGGGATCACATGCCCTTTGGTTGGTGGCATATACAACAACGAGGATGGGCAGTATTACACAGATGCAAGTCCGTGTCAGCCGTTCCAACAGGAGGGTGGTAGTAGCAATGTTGGTTCTGTTGTCGCCGGGGCGTTGTTTGGCGTTGCTGTGATTTTTCTTGTTGCACTGGGATGGTTATTTAGAGTTCGCCGGTCAGAAACCTCTGGCGTGCCCGAAAAAGGGGCGACTGTGGGTCTTGACGACGAAACGGTGCGCTTGGACCAAGATCCCGAAGAAGGATCCCATAACGAGACACTGCTGAAATCAGCTGCTAACTAATTGTTAATTGCAACCTGTGTTATCTACACGCACCAGAGCGTCTGTGTCTGCCACGACCAAGGTTCTTGAGGGACAGCTTTCGAATACGCTGCCGCCTCTGCCGACACTTTTTCGCCGCGGGCTGTAAAGAAAGTTCGCATCGTTCCTTGATCTTTCTGCACTGATTGCGTCGCGAATAGGGTATGGCTACTAATGATGGTATCTTGAGACCTGTGCTTCGCTTCCTTGTTCTCTTCAAGGAGCACTAAACTAGAGAGGACGCGGGGTACTGCTGGATCGTGTCTTTGGGGATCGGCAAGGCGTCCCTCTCACATTTTTCTCCCACCCTTCCTCACTCATCCCACAGCACTGCGGGAATTACTTTGACTAGAGAAGCCTGAGGCACAGCATAGCCTAGACTAGCTACTGTAGGCCTCCTCTCTAGATATCTTAATATGCCAGATTGACATCGCGCGTGCACATCGCGCGTCAGTTTTAGGCCTTTTAGGCGTCGATGCGTCAGTCAAAGATCTCAAAACCAGGCACACACAAAGAAATCAAATAATTATGATAGCGTTGCTCTTCTATTGTTTCTTTTTGTTACAAGCAGCGTCTCCTATCATGTCCATGTCTTCCTTGGCAAGATCTACACGGTTCCGTACCTGGCCCATTACGGCCGTTCGTTCGTTGGAAAACGAGCTGCAAAAGATGGGGTTGAAGATCCCCGCCGCCCAGATTGATGGGACATGCGGCGATGGTGCGGAAGAATCGGCTCTCTCGAGTGCCCTAGTTTCTGTCGGTGCTGCCGGGCGGGGTGGAACCGGTTCCTTCGTTTCTTCTCAAGGATTGATATTGACGAATTGGCACGTGGCCTACGATGCTGTGCGTCAAGCTTCCCTCAAGGGTGATGGTGAGAACGACTATGTGAAGAATGGATTTGTTTCCAAACAGAAGGAGCAAGAGATTCAGGCACCGAATTACGAGGTTTGGATTACAAAGTCATGCGTCGATGTGTCGGAGCAAGTTGTTGCTGTTCTGGCCGACGAAAAGGATCCCCTTGAACGTTCCAACAAGGTTCGAGATAAGATGCAGGAAATCGCGCAGGCTGCTCAAGGTAAATTAGGGGAAGGCAAACGATGCGACGTGCAGGAAATGCTTCCGAATGAATCGTACGTCTTGTTCACCTACGAGCGAATTCAGGATGTTCGGATCGTTTACGTTCCACCCAAGAGTTTGGGAAACTTTGGAGGTGATACTGACAATTTCGAGTGGCCGAGACATACCGCTGACTTTACGTTGCTCAGAGCATACGTTTCTCCGGACGGCAAAGCTGCCGAGTACTCTCCTGATAACATTCCCTACCAACCAAAGGCATTCCTCAAGACCCAGAAAAACGGTGCGAGAGAAGGTGACTTTGTCTTTCTGTTGGGGTTTCCGGGTAGGACCATGAGATACGCTCCAGCGTCGCGTCTACTTTATTCCGACAACGTTGCCGTCCCGAATATGGTTCAGGATTTTGCTCGCAAACTTGCCTTGATTGCGTCTTTCGAAACCGATTCGCAAGAAGCAGCACTCAAGCTAGGGAGCAGCAAGAAAGGCCTTGCCAATGAATTCAAGCGCAGCCAAGGCAAGCTGGTCATGATGCGCAAGTTACGGCTCATTCCGGAACGACAGCAGGAAGAAGAAGAATTGAGTGCAAAGGCACCAGAAGCAAAGGAAGCGTATACGAGATTGGCCGAGATTTATGATGAATTCCGTACAATGGACTCGATCTCGTCGGCATTGGAAGCGTGTCGTGGAATTTACGCTGGGAGTACACTCCTGGCGGCTGGACATTCCTTGCACGAATATCTCAAGGTGGAAAAGTCGAAAGCCGACGAAGCACGGGAGGCCGCATACCGTGATCGCAGTCTCCTCTTTTTGTGCAAGCGCCTAGCAAAGCCGATCGGTGACGTGTACTCTCCCCACGAGACGGCACTCATTCGAGACGCCCTTGAGAAACTGCCCGAAACTCCAGAATCGGACACCCTGCACAAGGGTGTTAGAAAAGTCGTTGGAGATGATGAAAATTTGGAATCTATCATCGAAAGTTCCAAGTTGAGGGATCTCGCGGACAGCGACAAACTCAAAGCGATACTCGTCGAGGAAGATCATGAGACGCATGGCAAATTGATCGATGATCCCTTTGTTCAATGCGCTAGTATTTTGTACAGACCATTTGAGGAAAACCGCGATCGCTCCAAAGCATTGCTGAGTGAACGTGATGCCTTGTTTGCCAAACTGTTGGATCTTCAGAGGCAAAATTCCGGTGAGACCATGTATCCCGACTGCAATGGCTCGCTTCGTCTTTCAGCGGGTTTTATGGAGGGATACCAGGCAGCTGATGCGGTTGAATACAAGCCCCAAACGACGCTGGCTGGTTTGTTGGATAAAGCTACCGAAGCCAAGTTGAGTAGTGGCAAGAACAATGAAGAATCGAACGGTGATGGTGAATTCAGCTGCCCGGAAAGGCTTTACGAAATGCTTTCCGATGAAGCCATTCAAACGGTACCTGTTTGTCTATTGTACTCGACGGACACGGTTGGAGGAAATTCTGGAAGTCCTGTCATGAATGCCGATGGGGAACTTGTCGGTATCAATTTTGATCGACAAAGGCAGGGGTTGATGAACGAATTCAAATGGAGTACAGATTACTCTCGCAGTATTGGCGTGGACGTTCGGTACATGCTCTGGTTGATGGGTGACTATGATGGTGCATCCAATCTTGTTGATGAAATGTTATCCTAACAGTTCAGAAACCGACGAGTCCGTCTAATCTAGACTCGGACTCGACTAGGTACGTTTTACTATACGGTAGTCGCTAGACCTTATCTAGTTAAAGATAAAGTATTACAGGTTGCTTTTGGCATGTGTACGCAAGGGTGAGAATCTAATCAAAAGAATCCTCCCTTCTCTCGACTTTTGCGAAACCCTGAGGGTCAAATCATAAAAGATATAAAAAGATAAAGTTCGCGCTCACGAGGCTGCTTGTTCCGATAACAGCCTGTCATGAACTCTACAGATTCGAAGAAGGGTAGTGCTGAGGAGTTGCGCGATCTATCCGAGGGATCAGTGAGCAGGAAACGGAGTACAAAAGGGAAGGTAACCGGCTTAAGGCCCAGAGTAAAACTGATACAAAACAGAGTGCCGGGTCATCAAAGCTCAGTGCTCCTATCACTCAGGAGGACTTTACTATGCAACCAAAGAACAAATCTAAGTGAGTGCGAGATACCAGTTGCAGCACTTTAGCTCAAACACAAAAAAGCTAGTACTGCTTTCATCAGAGAGGTTTGAAAGAAGGGCTAATAAGTATTCGGGTATCTCTGTGCTTTTTAGGAGGCATATTGCCAAGAAGCGGCCACGCGACGAATGTACCAGTGTAGCTACCAAAGTGTAGCCCTCTCACAGGAATCGGTTGGTTTCGTTGCCGTAGCTTTCACTCTCTAGAGAGCAGTCGATCGTCCACCAAGCGGCGGCAAAACAAGACTGCTCACACTCTCCCTGAATATAAATTGTTCGCTTCTATTGCGCTCGTTAAAGACGTTGGGGTACGGATGGGCTTTTAGCGACTGCTCTTTCTCTAGAGGCTGTTTTAACTGATTTGTCTCGTTTCTGTGCTGTTGTTGGAGCGTGACTCACTTTGGGTTCGGGGGCGCTTTTACTGAAACGTAGACTGCTGCGCATCACAATTTCAGAGAGATCACACACATAAGACTCGGCAGGATCAACGCCAACCAACATCAATACGATTGTCTTTCCTTCCAGTGGAAGCGCTGTCAATTGGACTATTCCCACTGTGCCAATAACGAGAGACAAATACAGCGCGCTGCTGGTGTCGAACAAAACTACATCTTTTTCCAGCAATCTGGAACAATGTAAATGTGCATGCCATCACGACTCAACGATGATGATGTTCTCCATCCAGGTATAGAGAATACATTCGAGAGAATGACGCTGCCTGGTTGTAATTCTTGTTGCATCTTGATGCCCAGATCTTTCATGATTGGGCCCAACCCGTAGACAGCAACAACGTCTACTTTTCGCAAGTCCACCTTCCAGAGGTCTTTACAGAAAAAGTTTGTCGAAGATAGATATCGTGGACCTTGAATCAATCGCCGCGATTGAGCAAACAAGTGAAGGACTGCACAAACCAAAAAATGTCCCAGAAAAAGATGGGGTAGGTTAGAACGTTGTTGCAACGGCATGAGGAGTGCATCAACACGAACTAGCAATCGTAATATGGGTGGCATGTGACATCACTTACGTGGGTTGATTTCATATCCAATTGATTTGTGGAATAATCCTTCTCTCGCTGCTCGAAAGACCACCCTGCCATCACCAGACCCCAGATCGACAAATACAAGCTTCTTTTGGTTGTGCTTCTTCGTCAGTGATTTGTGTAGTGGTGCAAACATTTTGTCCATCTTTTTGGAGACGGTTGGAAGATAGGGTGCACCCCGTCCCATGATAACCGGTGGGAGACTCAATAGAAGCGCGACATTGAGAATCATGAAACCACCAATGCCAGTCGCAATGGCGGGGTGAAGCGGTTGTCTTGTTGTAGAGTCGTCTTGCGATAAAACATCCTGCAACTCGCGAAGTAGCTGCTGGGACTCTTCATCGTCAGATTTCATTGTAAATAATGAGCCTGCAGATTGCTTCTCGATTCAATCACAGAGAGACGGCGATGCAAAGGTAATAGGCTAATGTCATGGTCGGTTTGAGATCGTGCCTCTACTGGCTACTGGCACTAGCACAAGATTTATCTCCACGTGGAAGCATACTGCTTGCACCAAGACCGTACGCCGGACAGACAAAGAAGATCTTACTAAACGCGAAGCCGATGATGGATGGTGTCACACTTCAACAACATCAGTTCAAGCCATCGATCGCCATGATGTTGATAAAGCTTGTCGGGGCAGCTCTCCTGCTCTCCACTGTCTCCGCTTTCGCACCCAATGCTTTGCAACCAATCAAAGTCCGAACAGCAAGTCTACCTCGAAGCTTGCCAGTCCTTGAAAGCGCCAAGATCTTGCCCATTGCTTACACTTCCGCATCGGCAGCCCTGATATTCAAAGCCACCAAGGCTGCTACCAACGCCGATGCGGCTGTCCTAGCTGCAACTGCACTGCTGGCCTGTTTTAACCTGGCACCCACCGACAATGCTCGTCTTGCATCCGCCAAACGAGCCGATAAGAAGTATCCACCCGCTGTTGCCGGAGAAGCCAAGCAACTGCGTCAGGCGGCCAAAACATGGCGTTCCATCGTGCGCATCAAGTTAATTGGGCAAGTCGTTGGACTCGTTACTATGGCATCGGCCAAGACTTCCACTGTATGTTTGCGTGGCGCCAGTATGGTCATGGGTGCCAACATGCTCTTTTTTCTCTGTGGAGCCGGCCGTGCCATGCACGATCAAGAGGGTACGTCGGCTCCAATGCCTTCCGGTCGAGCCACCATGATTTTGACGATTGACACAATCTTGACCATGGCGGCGCTCATAGCGTCACGCTCTCCTTTGGAGTCGACACGAAGAACCGTATTGGCGAGCATTTATGCAGGTGGGGTGTTCATTGGAGCTCTAGAAGGCGTCGCTACAATGTTTAGCAGATAGACTTGAGAGAGTGTGCGACCTATTACATGGATAACATATGCTAGAGTATAAGCATACAACAACCGCACCTTCTCGCTGAATGTTTCTTGAGGTAGCTCCTGTTGTGGTACTGTCTGCACTGACTACTGCTCCTGCGCTGCCCGATACGAGCTGTAGACTATCGACTGCTAGAAGATCTATGGATCATGGACCTTGATATGCACACACCTAGAGTTATATTCTTCTGAGGATTAGAAGGTACTGTAAAGTGTGTCCATGGAATTATGTGCGTATTGTATAGTGAGGTCGCCTTGGATCTACTTTCGGAAAGGGGGGATTGAAGGGTGCATAGACTCCTGGTCCGCCTCCTCGCCCACCTCTTCGTCCCTCTCGAAGAAACTCTCAAATACCACACGATCATTACGTGGCTGAGGAGGACGAGCATTCAAGTCACCAAGTTCCTCGTGCACAATGGC
>JAVCKV010495415.1:0-11657 GCA_032274145.1 Herpochondria borealis | reverse complement strand
TACAGGGCATCCGCATGGGGATAAAACTCCTCGTCGAAGATTTTATCGTAATGATCCTGGTTCGTCTTGTCTGTCATAAGTAACATAAAAGTAGGATTTTCCCTGTTAAAAAATAACATCGCTTTTAATTGATGCAATAACATTTGAACAAACCTGTATTAAGCGAAAAAAGTTTCCGAAAGGTGAAATAAATTTAACCTTCTGTCTAACACCAGCCTAACTTGTTGACTTACAGCACCTTAAAATAAAAATATTTTTAGAGTTTTTAAGTCTAAAAATCAATAATGTGTTAATTGACTCCTCTTAAGAAGCCAATTAACAAAGGTTTCTTATTTTTAAGCCTTTGATTAAAGTCAATTAAACATGACACAAAATAGAGTTATGAAAAATCTTCCTAATAAATTCTACCTATTACCAATCCTATCCCTGTTTGTTCTTCTGGCAGCTTGTGATGACAAGGACTGTGAAATCGTTCAGGCCGATTGGTATCCTGTCTATTTATATCATGACGGAATGGCGCCAGAGGGCATACGACTTGAAGCAGTAACACAAAGCGCAGACAGCTATCTCTGGAGCATAGATGGAGTCACTTCGATAAGGGTTAGAGATACTTTCACCCTTTCCAAAAGTGGTGAATTTGACATAAGTCTAGCTACTACAGAAGGAAAAAACAACTGCTTACAAGGTGGCTCTGTTACTATTAGAGATTACCCCTTTCTGAACTCTGACCGAGCACTTTCTTTCTTTGAATCCGATGGTACAAACGTTCGCCTGATTACGAGAGTCATTGACAATCCACAAGCAGAAAGTTATGTCGCCATTCCTTATTCAGCAGGTTTGTCCGAAAATGGTGGTGGAATGGATTATGACAATGAGCAAAAAAAATTATTTGCAGCTCCCTCAACGCTACTTAGTAGTTCCTTTCCTAACAATGCAGATCCGCAAATAGCCATTTCTGAAGACGATTCTGGCAATCGAATTTTCTTTGACACCTCATTAGACCCAGGTGACAACCTGGCTTATGTCTCCGGAATTGAAGATGGTGCTATGTTCATTCGTTCTACAACTGCCTACAATGGTACAGGTGCGAGTCAGGACATCTACACTGAAGCAGATGCGCCTGATTTTGTTTATATAACCAATGATCGTGTAAATGATGTTATATACTGGACTAAAATAGCGAGTGATACCATTTATCAAATAGAAAAAGATAGCGTCAGTAAAGTTTTCCTTACAGATGGTCCTTTTTATGATCTTGATTTTGACAATAATAAAAATTTGCTCTTTTTCGCACAAGATCAAGATTCTAGCTTTGGTATACGAAGCATCGATCCAGAGACTGGACAAGTCAGGTCAGATGCACAATCCATCAATGGTGAAATATCTTTCATCTATATAGATGAGGAGGAGCAGGAAATTTTCTGGGCAAACGATGATAAAAAAGAAATTTGGAAGAAACGGATTTCCTTCCAAATGAGTAGTGCAGAAAAAATAGTAGAAGAAATAGGCCCAATTAAAGGAATGGCTGTTGGTAATTTTATGATAAATTGATAAAACGTCATATTTTTTTTCATACTCTAGTGATTTTTTGTACAAACTTTAGAAAAAGGTTTATATTTGCAGTCGTTTTGGCAGAAAGGCTAGTTAAATAGTGAAAATGCTAGAAAAAATGGCGAGGTAGCTCAGCTGGTTAGAGCGCAGCATTCATAATGCTGAGGTCGAGAGTTCAAGTCTCTCTCTCGCTACTAGAAAAGCTCTTGATCTTTTGATCAGGGGCTTTTTTTATGATGCTCAACTTCTTCTATGCAATCATTCATCATAATAGGGCCTAACTAAGCAAGCTCGATACAAATCTTTTCAACTATCTTCTGTTTAATTTTTCTGCTTCAAGTACTCAAAACTTGAAACTAGCCATTAAGAAACTTCTATTCTGAGAAATTTCGCATTTTTTATGTGACAGCTTTCCGGTTACATTATTATTATAATGTAGGGTTTTTTATATCTCATTCATAAAACAAACTACCCTTGTTCGTGACAGCGTTTTGGTTCGTTGTTGGCACCTACACCTTTCCATCATGGCCTTTGGCATTCTTTTCGTCTTTTGTGACATAGAGAAAATCCTATAAAGTTATTTCGTAAAAATAACTTTTATAGCCAATCAGGTTTAAACGAATAGTAATCTACCCTCTGTAACGATAATTCTTCAATATTAGAATTATTACTTCTGCTCTGTTTTATAACAGTGACACGGGTGGTTTATTTTTTTCAAAAAATGTATTAATGAGAAAAAATTTAACAACACCAATCACTTTTGTCTGTGTATTTCTATGCACATTATTCACCACCAATTTATTTGCCGAAGGCTCCAAAGAACTATTGCCAAATGCGGGCGACGAACTCGCATTGTATTGCAATAGCAGCCTTTATTATGATTTCGCTTCTTACGAAAGCTACATGACTGGCAATGAAACCCAGCGGTTAAACATCCATATTGCAGACCCGGAAAATGAGCAAATTTTTATCGGTTTGTCCCAGCCACATACACAAGGACACTACCCATTAACTTCTCTTACCTCTGGATATTTCCGAATCAGAAATGCTAGCGGTACTATCGTGCATGGGCCAATACTAGTTGATGGAACCAGTGCTAATATTACTAGTCGATCCGAGGGAATCGCAGGGCCGGAACAGATAGTTGGCGCAAGTGGCTACGATGCCACTGGTGATTACACTTTTAATCCTGACGGTTGGCCCGCTGGTGATTATTTCATTGAATTCAATTTAGAGGAGGCTGATTACAATGCGTCTCATTTGTTGTTTCGATATTTTGACATCACTGTAGCGACAGAAGCAAATGTTGCCATCGACGGACGAGTGTTTTCTCAAAACTGGGCTTTATTTGCGCCTACTATTGACAATAACTACAATGGTACTTACGGTGTCTATGACCGCCCGGTAAATGGTAACTTCCACGTATTATCGAATGAAAGCTTTGTAAGTAAAATAGATTTTAATGAATCTAATTTCCAACCTGCAGCTTTCAATATTGCTGTCAACTCCTGGGGGACTAAAAATACTGGAAATAAATATACTGACAGACAATCTCTAGAAAGTCAAAAAAGTATTATTCCTGAATTGAAAATTTTCATAAATGACCCTGACCCAGCAGTTTACCCTTCTGGAGCTTTTGGCGAAATGTTGACAGATGCCGATTACCCTGCTATTATTGGATGTCCAGCTACGGGCTATTCTGTTCGGATAGCCGCAACCTCCAGCGGAATTGTAGAATTATTGTTAGACTTTAACCAAAACACAGGCGCTGGAATATACGATCTGGCTTCTGAAGATGTATTATTATTCTACGATGTCGTTCCTAGAGCAGGTGAAACAGCGCCTCATATTCGCGATATTTCCTGGGATGGTAAAAACGGACTTGGAGCTGTAGCCAATACGCTTATTCCTATTGGAACAGAGGTGTCTTTCGCTCAGGGTGGCTACCATATTCCAGTCTATGATGTAGAATTTAACTTGAACGGATTTAAGGCCAGTATTGTCAGACCGAGTCCTCCACCTTCAAATGTCTTGAAGTTTTACCACGATGATACAAATATTAGCACAGGAACAACTGATATAGAAGCTGGATGTGACCCTAACACAGCACCTGCTACTCCTTGTCATACTTGGGCCGACTCTACCTATGGCGACATCAATACTATTAATACTTATTGGTATGCGAAACAAGAAATCGAAATTTCCAACATTACCATTACAGCTCCTGATTGTGGCTGTACTGTTTCTGGAATCAATATTAGTGGAATGACTTATAATGATTCAGATGCTAATGCATTGAAGGGGAGCTCAGAAAGCGGTAGTTCATTAGCTAACATAGATGCGATACTTTATGATGATGTCAATAATGATGGTTTGATTGATGGAGGAGATACCGAAATAGAAACCGTTCAGACGGATGCTAATGGGGATTATAATTTTTCCGTTACGCTTAGCAGTACTAATGGAACGGAGGATAAATTGGTTGCTCAGAGTACAGATGATGCGGAGGAGTTTACTGTTGGATGGGGTGGTCTTACTGTTGAGAATGCTAATACCATTAGTATCGGATATAGCAGTGATTTTTTCTCTGATACTGAAATCGGATTACGATTCAACAATATTGATATCCCACAGGGAGTAACTATTACCAAGGCAGAAATAGAATTTACGGCATCCGGTGCATCTGCCTCTGGCGCTCCTACCTATAATATCAGTGTTGAAGACAGTACAGATCCTAATGCTTTCTCTGATTCAGCGGAAAATATTACCTCCCGAACAAAGCTAGGCAGCCCGATTACATGGAGTCCAACAACTTGGACGGATGGAATGAAATATAAAACATCAGATATTACAACTGCGGTTCAAGCTATCATAAATAAACCTGGCTGGGAGCCAAACAACAGTATGGTTTTCATGATCAGTGGTTCTACCGATACCAGAAAAGCACATTCCTTTGACGGCGTTCCTGCGAATGCTCCAAAACTTATTCTCGAATTTGACGATTATGACTTACCAAAGCAATACTTGGTCAAATTAGATCCAGCTACTTTCCCTGGTGGAAAATCATTGTCTACTGATAATATCGAACAAGTTAACGTTTCAACATTAAACCATAATGGATGTGACAATTACTTTGGTTTTGTACCTCCTTTACCTGTAGAACTAAGTCACTTTAGTGCAACAGAAGATGATTGTAATGTTATTGTTGAGTGGACAGCAGCTATAGAAGACAATTTAAGCCACTATGAGCTGGAACACAGTGAAAACAGAAGTGATTTTACATCAAAATCTACATTCGAATCAGGAATTACACGCGATCAAAATAGCTACCGATACTACGATGAATCAGCAAGTAAAATGAATTACTACCGATTGAAAATGGTAGACCTTGATGGCTCAATCGAATACTCTAAGGTCCTTGCTGTAAACTTAGATTGCAAAAACAAGAACGGTTTAAGTGTATACCCAAATCCTGTTAGAAGTGGATCTCCGTTGCAGGTTCGTTTACAAACTGAAGACCGAGAGGCAACTTTAATGATTACCAATGTCTTTGGAAAAGTAGTTCGGAACACAACCTTAAGCACAGAAAATGGATTGAATTTAATAAATCTGGATGTTTCTGATTTACCAAACGGTGCTTACTTTATTTTGAATAAAAGTGCACCGGGATTGAGTCCAGTCAAATTTGTAAAAGAGAATTAATTCGAATTTAAGGATAACCGTTAAGGGTTGTCTCATTTTATAAAAAGTATAATTGAAAGATTCCATTGCCGGCTTGTGAAAACAGGCCGGCTTTTTTATATTTGTTTTTAATATTAACTCCTATACACAAATACCAATGCCTAAACTCACCGAAATAAAAGCCCGCTGCACCAACCCTCAACACATTGCGTCGCTACTTGAAGCGGCTGGTGCCACCTTCAAAGGCATAGATCATCAAATAGACACTTATTTCATAACTGAGCGAGGACGATTGAAATTGAGAGAGGGAAACATTGAGAACACCTTAATCCATTATATACGTCCGAATCAGGCGGGACCGAAGAATTCTAAGGTTACTTTGTATAAACCTCAGGATGCGGCCGCACTAAAAGCAGTACTCTTAGAAGCTTATGATCTCAAAGTAGTCGTGGATAAAAAACGGGGCATTTACTTTATTGACAACGTAAAATTTCACATTGATGAAGTAAAAGGCCTAGGGAGCTTTGTCGAAATAGAGGCTATTGATGATGCAGAAACAATGGCGGAAGGGGTTCTATTGAAACAGTGTAAACATTATATCGACTTACTTGATATTCAGAAAGCGGACTTACTAGAGGTCAGCTATAGTGATATGCTGTTGGAGAAAGCGGTATAACTTCTGGTATTCTTCTCGCGCTCTCAAATCCTTAAATAAAATAAGCCCGCGGTTAAACTTAAATAGGCTCATTAGGTTTATCAAAGAACTAAAACTCTATTCTTTTTTAAAAATAATATTATCAGAATCAGTCTTACTTTTTCGAAGATCAGCAACGATATTTTTTGTTAATTGCAACACTCCTTTTACATCTATAAAATAGGCTTGATAGCCCAAATTAAAAAGTTGCCGTGCTGCCTGGGCATGTGCACTATTTGTTCGTTCATCGGACAGATATTCCAAGGCGACAACTGGTCGCTGCTCTCTAAGTGTTTTCTCCAAACCTTTTATGACTTTGGCTTCTGCTCCTTCTACATCTATTTTTATAAAATCAGGGATCGCCTTACAATTTGCCAATAAGCTATCTGCTCGTGTTCCATTTACTGTGATCTTTTGAGGGGGATTTTCTTTCACCCAATCACTTCCTTCAAATTGTTTTGGGTCGATGGTATTGTATTCTGAGTAGAGTACAGGGAATTCATAAAAGGACATTTCCGTATCTTCATCTGTAGCAGCGAGGTGGAAGAGTTGAATATTCTTACTTCCGTGAATGTTTTGTTGACAAACTTCGTGAACAGCTTTGGATGCTTCAATCCCAATCACCTTTCCACTCTCCTCTACTAAACTTGCCGCAAGCAGTGAATAGAATCCAAAATGTGTCCCGATGTCTAATACAGTATTTCCTGGCTTTAGATTATTTAACATCCAGCGGGTCAACCGAATTTCAGAATCGTGGGTCTTTGCGGCAAGCAGATAAATATCCATACCTGCAGGAAGCAATACATTCATTTCTTTTCCAAAAAAGGTATTCGCCTTAACCAACTTCCCTTTCTTTGTTTTAGGATAAACCGCTCTAAAGAAATACTGCCCACTCAAATATCGCTGAGGAGCATGAAGCAGTCGCCGCCACTTAGCCGCCTGAGCTAAGGCTGCAATTTCGTCCAGGCTATTCTTCAATTCTTGCTGCTTCATTGGCTAAGTCTGCTTGGTTGGCTAGATCCACATTGATGAGGAGTGCCAGATTTATAAAGAAAAAGCTACCTACTTTATCCGTTTCTATTAGATCATTAATCAAACAAAGTGCATCAATAACAATAAGAGACAATATGGCAAAAAGCACAACGGCTCGGCGCCAGGGGACAGTTGTTTCATGATAAATATTTTCTCCTTTTATTAGCACATAGGCTGATAAAAACAGAAAAATTAGAAAGCCAAAAATCCCTTGCTCTACAAAAATCATTAAATAATAACAATGTATTCCCGAACGGTCGGGATTATCACTTACATAAGTTTGATAACTGGTAACAGTATACCCTTTATACAAGTTTCTAAAGTTACCTGGCCCTACTCCTTTCCAGGGGTGAACGGGAATCATATACGTTCCCGCGATCCAACGGTAGAAACGTTCTACTGTGGAAATGTCCTCCATCTTGAAAGTGGCTTCTATCAGGTTATCAAATTCTTGGTGTGTTACGGTGTGTTCAAAGTCTGGTGAAAAATCGAGGTAGCGGTTATTATTAGCGAGGAAGAAAACGAGCCCAAACAAGCCTATAAAAGCAGCAACTAAAGCTAATTTCACTAACCTGAAACGAACCACAAAATGTCCGGCTACTGCAATCACAACTCCCACGTAAGCTGCCCTTGTGTAAGACAATTGTATCCCAATCAAAACGATAAACAGCGACCAACCTAATAACTTCCTTAACTTAGACCCTTTTGGATACAGACTTCTCATATGCCAAACCATCGGGAAAAAACAAGCTAGGATTGCAGCATAGGCTACATGATTTCGATAGAAAGGTTGGACAGCATTATTGACTTTATCAAAAGCGAAACCGTCAAAAGATTGAAAAATTGAAGTCCAGAAAACTGTAAAAATCAGTGGAATAAAAATACACCAGAAGAAGGTCTTTATCTGCTTCTCTGTTTTCAACATTCGTCCTGCTAAAAAGAAGAACACAGCGATATACCAGAACTTAGATAATGAAAACTTAGTAGAAACCACCAACATTTCAGAGGTCATAGAAGTCGCCACTGTCCATACAAAGTGAACAAGTAGTACTAAGGTTATAGGGTGGCTAATAAAACGTCCGTTTATTTTTTCGGGAAAGCGAAGGAGGTAAACTATATAAATTAGTAACAAGCCAATCGTCAGGGGTTCTCCGGGCAAGTCGGTCGCAAAGCCTCCGGGTAGATGCACTTCCATTGATAGCGGAATGCTTATCATCAATAAATAAAACAGCAATCTAAAATCAAGGATGGTCACATAAGCTACCGCCAAAAAGATGGGCAAACCAAAAAGAGCATAGGTCTCTGTAGCGATGCCGAGCAATATACTCAACAATACAATTGCGCTGTAGCCTTTAAAAATCAGCCGCGCTTGTCCGTCTGGTGAAAATGATTTACTTGGCATCCCAGATTTCTCTCCAGTTTACTTTTTTGTATACTTCTAATAATAAGACACCGATGATGCTAAAAAAGAAAGCAACCATCGTAGCAGCCAACACCAGAATTGTTCGTCTGGGTCTCGACTTCACAATTGGCACCGCAGCACCTTCTACAATATACACTGCATTAAAATCTGAACCATTCACTGCTTCTAGCTGCTTCAATCTTTCTTTGTCCAATGCTAATTGTGTACGTGCTTCTTCGTGTTGCTCGGTGAGTACCTGTATTTTCCCCATCCCCTGGTTGAAGACATTCAGACTTTTGGTGAGTCCTTCTACCTCATATCCTAAACCTGCTATTTCTGCTTCGAGATAGATAATAGTATCTCTTGGAACTCTAGCTTCTTTAAGTAGTTCTAATTTTTTCTGCGTTCTAATTAATTTCGATTGGGCCTTTGCTGCCAAATTCGGTAGCACCTCCGATTGTGTGACTGTATTATAAATCGCGTACTTCGCTCTCCATAACTGCAGTGTATCTCCTAATACTCGAATCTCCTGCTCCTTTCCTTTTATATTTGACTTGAAGGTCTCAATCTGTTTGTTTTGAGTTCCTTTAATTAAGGTTCTACAAATAGCTGCTACTCGTTCACGGGCATCATTCGCCATAGTGGCTGCTAATTTCCGGTCTTTATCTTCTACTGATATTTTGATAGAACCAAACTTGGTTCGAATCACTTCGTAGAGTCCTCCTAATTTTTCAGCTACAAAGAACGGCGCCTTTATATGAGTGGTATCAATATCGTAATGTTCGTAGAGGTCGTATTTCTCGATGAGGTAGTTCCGTACCTGTCCACTCTCTGCGATACTCAGTACGCGGTCTCGATCTTCATCCTCTCCGTAGTAATCGCGATCACCAGATTCCCGACCAACGGGCTCCGGTTTTGCAAGATCAGGGTTTGCCGCGTAAAATTCGGTAGTGGACATATAGTAGTCGTCCAAGGTAAGCGTGACAAGGATGCTACCGATAAAAGCGAGGGCAGTGACTATAAGAATAGGTCGCTTCCAACGAGATATTGTTTTCAATACCTCTAATAAATTATATGTGTTACTCATTTACAGCTGTTTGTGAGCCGCAAAAGTAGGGAATTTTAAAGACATTGATAAACTGTCAGCCACCCCTGGGCTCATTAAGAGCTGACTAGATGGTAACTAAGAATTACACAAAAAATAATTTGACATTCTTTACGATGGAAGCTTTTAGCTAAAGCACTCTCCCTTAGGTCGTTAAGCTTTAACTAAAAGTTTCCAGAATGTCATTTAATCTTTTGTTGTTGCTAATAAGTGCAATAGATACATCCTCCAGAAAATCCAATAGCATATAAGTTTTACACAAAAAATAATTTGCGCATTTTTACACACATCCCTTTGCTCTAAGCTTCTCTTCCTCTGGTCGTTACGATTAGAGCAAAGGGATGCAAATGCGCAAGTTAATTTTTCGTTGTTACTAAGAAGCTTTCTTATATTTGCAACTGTTAATTAGTCATAAATTACAGAAAGTAACTGTTCCGCACCATAGTTACTCAAAACACACCCACGCATGAAAAGAGTTGTCGTTACCGGAATCGGTTCACTTACCCCCATTGGAACAAATACGAAAGAATATCTTCAGGGGCTTCAGGAAGGCCGAAGTGGCGCGGGCTTAATTACCCGATTTGACGCAACTAATTTCAAAACGAAATTCGCCTGCGAGCTGAAGGATTTTGAAGTGAATGATAGAATGGACCGAAAAGAAGCTCGCCGAATTGACCCTTTTTCTCAGTATGCTATGGTTGCTGCTGATGAAGCTTTTACAGATTCAGGTTTAGATGTTGAAAAATTAGACCTTGATACCTCAGGGGTTATTTGGGGATCTGGTATTGGTGGTTTCCGCTCTTTGGAAAAAGAAATTGAGGATTTTACTTTGGGCAATGGCATTCCACGCTACAACCCTTTTTTAATTCCTAAGCTGATTGCTGATATTGCTGCCGGACACATTTCCATTAAATATGGCTTCCGTGGTATCAATTACGCAACGGTTTCCGCTTGTGCTTCTTCTTCTCACGCCATTTCTAACTGTGTTGATTACATCAAAATGGGAAAGGCAACTGTAATGATTACCGGAGGCTCTGAAGCAGCGGTAACTAAAGCTGGGATGGGCGGATTCAATGCCATGAAAGCCTTATCTACTCGTAACGATGACATGATGACTGCCTCTCGTCCATTCGACAAAGACCGAGATGGTTTTGTCTTGGGAGAAGGAGCTGGTGCTTTGGTTTTAGAAGAATATGAGCATGCCCGTGCGCGTGGTGCAAAGATATATGCGGAGTTGGCAGGATCAGGAATGACGGCGGATGCACACCACATTACAGCTCCACATCCAGATGGGCTTGGTGCCACTAATGTTATGAAAGCAGCACTTAAAGATGCAAAAATGAATCTTGAGGAGATAGATTACGTAAACGTGCATGGGACTTCGACTCCACTAGGAGATATTGCGGAGACAAAGGCCATCTTAAAAGTTTTTGGCGAAAGCGCATACAAACTAAACATCAGCTCTACCAAGTCCATGACTGGACACTTGCTGGGGGCTGCTGGAGCCATAGAAGTCATCGCAGGAATTCTAGCGATCAATCATAATTTCATTCCACCAACGATCAACCACTTTACGGACGATCCAGAGATAGATTCCAAATTGAATTTGACCTTCAACACTGCTCAAGAACGTGAAGTGAAAGCAGTACTTAGTAATACCTTTGGCTTTGGAGGCCACAATTCTTCAGTCGTGATTAAAAAATTTGAAGCATAACATAGAGCGAGAAACAACTTCGATATTTTCGAAATTGTCTTTTGCCTTAAAGCTTCCTGCAGTTATTTGTACGCTTATTTAGTATTCAATTTATGCTAAATATTTTATGTCTTAGAATAGTTCAGTTGCCGCTGCTCGTTTTCGTTTTCTAAACATAACTGCAAGAAGTCGCTTCATTAATAATCGGTATAAATCGGTTATTTACTTTTCTATATATTTCCATAAAAAGGACCAACGGCAACTGGCGATTATATAATCTCCGAGAAACGGATTGACAAGTCTAACATAATACTTGCAACTGTATTTCTCGGATGTACAAATTTCTTACTTTGAAGTTTTTATTCAAACTGTATAACCTTTATCTCTCTCCAGAGAAAGGGTTTGCCAGGCGATTGCGAACACTTTTGGGTTTCGTACCTGCCAATATGGCCATATTCCGCTTGGCCTTCCATCATAAATCTACGGTAAACGACAAAGA
>JAVCKV010495304.1:0-11658 GCA_032274145.1 Herpochondria borealis | reverse complement strand
CGCCAAGTGCTCAGCAAACAATGCAGGGTATTGTGGTAGTGCTTCTTGTGAGCCCGCTTTTATTCTTGCTAAGGCTTGGTAAACATCACAAATCCATTGCGCCAAAATAACACTGATGCCATCGGCACCAATATGGTGGCAAGCCATAATAAAAAAATATTGTTTGGGCGCTAACTTAAGCAGAAAAAAATGCGCTAACTCACCTTTTAAGTCTCCGTAGTCACGATAAACTAGTGCATTACACTTTTCTATAAACTGCTTATTGCTATTAATGCTTTTGCCATTTTTTATCTCAGCTAAATCGCCAAATTCATCGCTCCAATCTAACTCTTGTAAATTAACTTGGTAGTTTGCATCAATGCCATAATAAGCCCTGTCTAAATAAGCCTTATTGCTTTCTAATATTCGGCAACGAATCACATAGTGTTGATCAACTAAGTAGGCTAAAGCTTGCTTCCATTGACTAGCATCTATTTCCTCCGATATAGCAAAGCTAAATCCTTCACTGTGCTGATGTGATTTTGGATTTAGTAAACTGCCTAAATAAATATCTCTTTGACTGTGTGATAGCGGTAAAACTCTATCTAATTCATATGGTGATTTTTGGAATTCTGCTAAGAGCTGGTTTGGGCTTTGTGTCGTGATTTCAGCAACCTTACTACTAGGCTTTGCAATAATTGTCTGCAAAATATAACAATAGTGTTGGGCCAATTGGCTAATCGTTTCATGTTCAAATAAGCCATTATTATATTCGAAGTTAAACGACAGCCCTTTGTCACTTTCACTAACTAATAAAGTTAAATCATTTTTAGCGCTTTGGTTTACTTGCTCACAAACTTTTATACCTAGTGCTTCAAATTCCGCATTAATATTATTTTGTTTGAATACATGGGAAAAAGCGACTTGCGCAAAAGGCAGATAAGATCGATTGCTTTGTATATCTAAACTCTCTAATAGCTTTTCTAAATTAAAGTCTTGATGCTCTAAACTTTCAAGTAGCTGATTTTGTAATTCATGAATGATTTCAGAAACACTTTTATTTTCAGCTAAGCTCAACACAACTGGTAAAACATTAATATAAAAGCCAAGAGAATCTTTTAATTCTGATCGATTTCTTCCTGATGTGGGCAATACAAAACAAAGCTTATCTTGGTGACTATAACGGTAAAGTAACAAGTAAAAGCCAGCCATACATAGATAAAATGGCGTTGTTTTTAAACTAGCAGCTGTATGCTTTAAACTTAAGAAGTGATCATTAGCTAGCTCAACCTGAAAATGTTCACCCTTATTACTTTGTAATTCCGGTCTATCTTTATCTGTAGGTAAATTTATATATGGCGGAATTTTATTAAGTTTTTTCTTCCAATAGCTTTGTGAGCTTTCAAGTTTTTTCTTACCTAAAGCGGTTTGGTAGTAACTGTTCTGCCACTGACAAAACTGTAAGTAATGCAAAGTCTTATCAGCTTTTTGATTTGTAAGATTTAAGGGTTTTTCTTTTGTTATATCTGATGTGTAAGCATCACTAAGAGTTTTCTGATAATAATCTCGGTATAAATCCTTAAAGTCGCGCAACATTATTGCTAGTGATTCAGCATCCCAAAGCAAATGATGGATATTTAGTAGTAGTATCGATTCTTGTTTATTGAGTTTGATTAGCTCAAATCTAAATAAATTTTCTTGATTCAAGGCAAAGTGGTTTTCAAATACAGATTGCCTTAAATCGTCTAAGTACGATTCAGGATCGCTTTGATTGTGTTTGCTATTAATTAAGTCTTTGTAGTCTGTGATTGATACTATTTTACTTTTTTGAATTGGTTTAAGACTTTGATTCACTACGCCATCAATTTCAGAAAACTGAACACATAACATGCTATGTCGCAGACATAGCTTATAAAGAATCTCTTCTACTACTGCTATCTCAATATCACCTGCTAGCCTTAACTCGACTGGCATATTATAAGAAAGACTTTCCGGGTTTATTTTTTGATTCAGCCATAAGCGATGCTGACTAAAGCTTAGCGGGTAATTCTCTTCTTCTTTAAATTCATAATCATTGATATTAGTAGATTCAATTTCTTTTTCTGCTAGTAATAATTCTTTACTGATTCGCTTATTGCTACTGTCTTGGCTAACAATCACTGCATTAGTATTCTTACTTTCTTTGCTAGCGCTGCTGTCTTCAGCAATTTTTAAAACAAGAATACTTTCAATAGCTTCTATTGTTGGGTTCTCAAAAAACTGTTTTAAAGTAAGTCGAACAGAAAGTTCTTTTTCAATATCATGAACAATTCGAGTCGCAAGTAATGAGTGACCGCCTAAATCAAAGAAGTCTTCACTTTTTGAAATACTACTATTCTCATATTGCTGGTGTGATAAATACTTTTCCCATAGTGATTCTATAAATAGTCTTATATCACTTTTATTTAAGCTACTTTTACTTGAGCCACTATTAGTGACAGGACTTTCTATATTTTCATTACTAGTATTATCTAAGGACGCTAATAATTTATTTTTATCAACTTTCCCATGAGACGTCAGTGGAATTTCGCTTACGATTATTATTCTTTTAGGCAGCATGTAACTAGGAAGAATGTCAGCGAGCTTTATTTTTATTTGATAAGTAAAATCATCATCTATTAATACAGTTTGTTTCGGATGTATAAAAGCTATTAAACCCTTATCTTCAGTATAAATAACCTCGTTTTTGTTAATACCATGCTGCTGATTTATTATTTTTGAAATGTAATTAGGTTCTACTTTATGACCGCGTATTTTTACTTGCTCATCTTCTCTGCCTATGAAATTCAGCGCTCCATCTTTCGACCAATAAACCCTATCACCTGTTTTATAAAATAATTTTCCTTCTATGCTAATGAATTTTTCTTGGCTGGCTTTTTTATTTCTGTAATAACCCAAACCAACACTGTCACCACCTAAAAATAACTCTCCAACAATTCCTTTTGGCACCATGTTAAGCGATTTATCTAGCACCAGTTCAATGCTGTTGCGCAGAGGCTTACCTAGCGGTATTGCATTGCTGTCAATGCTTGACTCTTGATTACTCTCAACAGCTATATCTTTAGCGCTAATTTGATGGACTATATTAATAACAGAGCATTCGCTAGGTCCATAGCAGCTATAGAGCTCTGTATGCTGATTGCTATTTCTAAATGCTCGTATCGTATTTTTGTTAAGCGCTTCACCCCCAACTAATAGTTTATTAAGGCTTGATAACTGCTTTTGTAGTGCCCTATCTTCTTCAATAAATTCAGTAAGTAAATTAAAAACCGAAGGCACAACTCCGCTTAAGGTCACATTATGTTTTTCACAAAGTGTTATAAATTCATTAAAATCAAAGCCTTCTTCTGATTCGGGAATAACAATACTACCACCTTGTATTAATGGACTGAGTAAGTGATTTATACCCCCGTCAAAACTGTGATAACAGGCTTGTAATGAAATATCAGATGGATTTTGATCAATTTTTTCTGCTAAGGCATCAGAGAAACTAACAAAGTTTTTTTGACTAATTTGAGAGGCTTTTGGTTCTCCTGTTGTTCCTGAGCTATAAATAATAAAGAAACCTGATTCAACTGATAATTGCTTACTATTTATTTTTAATGCTTTATTTATCTCTACCTCAAAAGCTTCCTCTGTATTTGTAATTTTATTAATTTGTGAAATTTCAGCTTTTAAAGCGTAACTAAATAAAATATTCTCTTGAATGTATAGGCAGGTTTCTTGTAAGTCCTGCTTTGATATTTCTTCATCACTATTTTTAAATGCCGCCTCATAATATAAGCCATCTATTTTCATAGCTTTTAGGGCATTAAGTAATTGGCTTTTTGGCCATGAAACATTAAGAGGCAAGAATTGAATATTTAATTTTGCACAAGCTAGCATTAATACAGCTACTCGCTCACTTCTTGGCATATGTATAGCCAAGGTCATTTTTTCTTTTAAACCAAGCGCTTGCAAATTCTTAGCGCAGCTTTCTATTTCGTAGAATAGATTTTTATAGTTTGTCTGGTTTTCTTTATGAATCAGGGCTGTTTTTTCAGGGTAACGTTTAACCGATTCCAAGAATCTTTGATAAACATTGTTACTTTTTTTATTCTCAAGCTGCTCATTCTTTATGGCCGCATTATTACCCCAATTAACTAAGGTTTTGATAAATCTTGGGGGCTGCATTGGCAGCTCACTAATAACACTATATTTTTGTTTTTTACTTTGCCTTAATAGGCTATCAATTAGGTAAGAATAACTTTCAGCTAATTCTTTTATAAAATCATCTGAAAATAATGATTTTTTATAGGTTATTCGTATTTTACTACCATTCTGATTAGTTTTTTTCTTACCTTGAAAATTGTTTTCAGTTCTTTGTAGGATTGTTAGAGATAAGTCAAACTTAGAATTATGCTTTTGATATTTTGCTAGCGAAAAATAACAGTTTTTAAAATTAATTCTTGTTTTAGGGGTGGCTTCAATAGAAAACATAGAATTAAATAGCTGTTCACTATTCTTAAAATCGCTATTCTCTTCTTCTCTTATG
The DNA here is from genome assembly GCA_032274145.1 of Herpochondria borealis. Taxonomy (NCBI): domain Eukaryota; phylum Rhodophyta; class Florideophyceae; order Ceramiales; family Ceramiaceae; genus Herpochondria; species Herpochondria borealis. Next base: position 7,106 of record JAVCKV010495304.1, on the reverse strand, counting down.
CTTTGCCTGAGCAATTCAAAAGGCAGGTTTTTATAGTTTAATAGCTCATTAAATTTTACCTGGAATCTTTTGCAGTACTCAAGAAGATTATCTGCCTTATTAATTTCGCAAGGTACAACCATGGTATTAATAAAAAAACCTAAAACATTTTCTAGTGCTATATTTTCACGATTCGCAACCGGTGTGGCTATAGTGAAGTTTCCTTCGTCTGCATAACGATGTAATAGCAAGGCATAGAGTGAATAATAAACACCAAAGCTACTTATGTTATTTTGATTAGCAAAAAACTCGATGGCATCTGCTTTCTTTGTGCTTAGCTCAATGCTGTATTGTTGGCCATCGTTACCACTTACTGTATCAATGGTATTTTTATTTTGATTACATGCTTCGTTAATTAACAGGGGCTTAGTATTTGCTAAACGACTTTTCCAAAATTCTTGCTGATGATTAATGCTAGATTGAGAAAGGTTTTTTTGCTGCCAATATGCATAGTCAACATATTGAATATTCGGTGAAAGCTGTTGTGTTAACTTTTCAAATGTTTGGCTAGTTTTATTTAGTGCCTTTCCTTTATTAAAGTTATTACTAAAACTTTCGATTAAGCTTTTTTCGCTAAAATATTCGTAATACTTTTCTAGTAAGACTATAAAATGATTCATTGACCAAGCATCTGTTAACAAATGATGCATGGTTGCTAACAACACATATTGATTTTCGGTTTTCTTTGAAACAGTTCGAGACGGCATTTGTATAATGCAAAAACTAAACAAAGGTAAGCAACTTAAATCAAACACTTGCTCAGTATCTTGTTTAATAAGTTCTTCGCACTTACTTTTCGCAATGCGTTCAGGCTCATCGCTTAAATCAATAAATCTTGGGTTTAATTTATATTCTTGAGTCAGCTTAGCTCGCAAACCTATATCTTCGCTAAGCTGAAAATCTAATGGTTTATCATCAGTGTTTAATAAGCTGAAGCTCGTTCTAAATATTTCTTGGGTATCAATAATGCTTTGATATGCATTACATAATGCATCGATATTAAGCTGGCCGTTAATATTGATGATTAGCGGGTTATTATAATTTGCCTTGTTATCGTCTAGCTGATGCTGAAACCAAATTGAGCGCTGCTCAAAAGAAGGTATAAAAAGGTTTTGCTCATTAGCGCTATCAGATCTTTTTAGCTTTGTAATTGGTGTTTCGGTATTTAGCTTTTCTCTCTCTATTAGCCAATGAATAAGAGCATCTCGATGCTCAGCGATAGCCGCCTTTAGCTCGTCGTCTAATGTGCCTTTTGGCGCTTTGAATTTTAATCGTTGTTTCGGGGCTTCATTCCCCTGCCCTTTCACAAGCTCTTTAGCTTGTGCTGCATCCTTATTTTTAGCCTCATTATTTTCAGCATCTTCTAGCCATAAATGAATCTGACGATCTGCAATTTCTTTTATTAGGCTAAGGAGGCTTTTCATATGTTTGCTTTTGAGCTTTTTTATTTTTAGCAAATATGAATCATGCGGTTAATCAATATGAACCAGTGACTCAATCAAGTCATCATATTCTAAGCCTCAGTTTTATAGCATGCTAGTTCTTTTATCAATATATATAGGTTTTGTGAGTTATTTCAATTTTTTAAATACTTTAATGCATAGTAATTACTAACTAATTATCATTGGGCATAACTCCTGTCTCATTGTTTAAGTACTGCTTTTCAAGGATGTAAGTTATCTATTAGTACGAGCCGCTAAAGTTGTGCATGCAACTCTAGGTTATGCAATGTAATGTGACTTTAAGCTCTTCATCTTATGCCAAACAATGAACTTTTATTTATATGACCAGTCATATTGGCTATATTTATTAATATGTTCCTCAACATTCATCATGATATTTAATACTTTGGAGCTACTATGTCTTATTCCATCAATCGCTTTAACAGCAACTCTATTTATGGCTTATCAGCTAAGGTCTTTGTTTATATACACAATAGAATTAAGTCAGGCTTTAGTGTCATTAAACTATTAGTTAGCGCTTTGTTATTAAGTAGTATTTCAGCAGTTTATGCTGAAAATACTACTGCATTTGACCATAAACATAGCGCTTTTAGCCAAGTACTTGCTGAGGTTGTTCATACTAAAAATCTAACAAGTCGCGTGGATTACACTCTACTTAAAAAACAGCCTAATCAGCTGAAGGTATATCTTGCAACAATAACTTCAGTATCTAAAACTCAATTCGATTCCTTTTCAAAAGAACAACAAATTGCTTTTTTAATTAACTATTACAATTCACATCAGCTTTTACAAGTGATCGATCACTATCCTTTGAAGTCTATCAGGGATTTAGGCTTTCTAGTGTTTACGCCTTGGCAGAAAGAGTTTTTTAAGCTATTCGGTAAGCCCGCAAACTTAGACTTTATTGGCCATGATTTATTAGAGCCCTACAAAGAACCTCGTGTTCATTTTGCGCTTAACTGTGCGTCCATTGGCTGCCCACCCTTATTGAACGAAGCTTACCAAGGTGATGTGCTTGAGCAGCAGCTTACTAAAGTAAGTACAGACTTCCTCGCCAATACAACTATCAATCGTTATAACAGCGATAAGCACTTGCTTCATATATCGTCTATTTTTAAATGGTATGAAAAAGACTTTGGTGGCGAGAAAGGAGTACAACGTTTTGTGGCTGAATACATGAAAAGCTTTTCGCCAAAGAAAGAACTTGCTGATATTGAATATGATGACTATGACTGGAATCTAAACGATCTTAAATCAGGCTTTTAGCATCGTTCAATTTAATCGTTAAAGCGGTATGCACCCAACTGATATGCGTGTAAGTTATGTCTATGAAATGAGTATTTATAGTTACTCACAACTATATAATTTTCTCATGGACGAGATTTCAGCATGCAACAAGCGCTTTTCAGCGAAATTCCTTCAATTCGTTTCAATAGTGGTTTTAAAAACTGGGAGCCAAAGCAACTCCCTAATTTAAGCGGAAAATACTATGTGATTACCGGTGGTAATTCAGGCATAGGTTTTGAGGCAGCGAAACTATTAGGCGAAGCCGGTGCAAATATTATTCTTGCGTGTCGCTGCCCTATTAAAGCCAAGTCAGCACAAGAAAAAATTTCTGAGTTCAGTGAAGGATCTGTCAAAGTTGTAATAATGGATTTGTCAGACATTTATTCCATTAGAAAAGCGTCACAAGAAATGCATGAAAACTTTTCTAGCATTGATGGTTTAATAAATAATGCTGGAGTAATGCAAACGCCTGAACAGCGAACAGCAGATGGCTTTGAAATGCAATTTGGCACTAACCATTTAGGGCATTTTTTGTGGACCGCACTCATGTTTGATTTGGTTAAAGCTGCTAACGGCCGAGTTGTGGTTGTTTCAAGTTTGGCGCACAAATATGAACAAATTGATTTTTCCGATGTAATGTCAGAAAAACAATATTCACCAAGCAAAGCTTATCAACAAAGCAAGCTGGCAAACTTAATGTTTGCCATACACTTGGATCGCCGACTTAAAGAAAGTCACATTAAAGTTAAATGCATTGCTTGCCACCCTGGCTATGCTTCTACCAATATTCAAAACACAGGTCCTAATGCTTTATTTAAATTACTATACAAGTTAATCAATCCTTTCATTGCTCAAACTTCTTACAAGGGAGCTATACCCATTGTACTTGCTGCCGCAGGAGAAGAAGCAAAATCAGGTGGTTATTATGGGCCGCAATCTTTTGCCGAAACTAGTGGGTTTATTAGCGATGCTAAAATAGCACCGGCTGCATTAAATGAGCAAAATGCCGATAGACTTTGGAAGATTAGCGAAGATTATCTTAACCATATTTGGCAGATCTAATATTTTTAGTATCGCATTAGGTAAACTAAAAATAATAAATTAAAAGCCTCGCTTCGTAATCAATCAAACATTCTCTCAATTAATTATTCAGTTAACTAGTCAATAGCCGCTAGTAAACTTTTTAAACGATGATTACTCGCAGACACCTGCTTTAATTCATTCAACACATTTCTTGCATGGCTTTTTTGACCATCTTCGATGAGTAATTCTGCTCTCACCAAACCAACCGCCAATGAATTATCCGTATCAGCTTGCGCCGCCTCATGTAACATTTGATCTCGCAGCTCTGCTTGTCCTAATTTTTGTGCGCAGCGTGCAGCATACAAAAAAGCTACGCTAGCTTGGTCAATGTATTCAGCTGAAATTTTAAAATGCTTTAAGGCTTTATTCCAAACGCCACTTTCAAACTCTAACATTGCTTGATAAAAACTTTTATTCGCAGCTTTAGCTCTACGATTATATTTCCATTGTGCCCAACGTGTTCTAGGCTGGTAAAAATTAGCAATAATAAACAACAAAAAAGATAAACTTAAATACAGAAGAATAAACAGAATTGCTGCAAACCATAGGCTAGTTTCAAAGGCATGGCTTTCATAACGCAACAAGACATAAGTAGTTTTATTCACTAAAAAATAGCCGCAAATAATACCCAACAAAACAATAGGAAGAATTCTAAACAATAAAAAGCGCTTCACTTTAATTCGCTCCTGTACTTGCTTCAGTACTTTGCTTAATGCTTTGTTTTAATTCTTGTTTTGAATCAGATTTTAAATTTTGCTCTTGCTTAGCTTGTTTAGTAACAGCTTTTTCCACCTTTATCTTAGCTTTGGTTTGCGTTACTTTTTCTTGCTGCCAGTTTTCTGAAAAATAACGAATAGCACCCAAGGTATTCTCTAAACTTGGCATACTAGGTGACAAGTTTTTTTCTTTTAACTCAGAAATAATACTAAGAATGGTTGATGTGCTCGGATCTGACTTGTCATAATACTGCTTAATCCATTGCTCTGCTTGTTCCAAACTTAAACGGTACGATTGCGCTTCACGTCTTAATAAAGCCAGTTGTGCTTGCTCTATACTTAGCTGCAAATTGCGCATTAAGTAATCACGCTGTCCTATATTAAGCAAAGGTTTTATATCGCCTTCAATTTCAAAATTTCGATAAAGATAAGGACGTATTTTTGCGACTATTTTATTAATCGCATTAACTGTTTTTTGTAAAAAGTTTTCATCAGTATTATTTTCTCTATCTAGCGAATCCTGCTGCTCGCCTGTTTCTAGTTGTGTGTAATCGGGAAAGCTTGGCTGCTTTAAATTAAGCTCTTCTATTTTAGCGTTCAAACTATTTAAACGAATAAATGTACCTTCTAAATCAATATTCGCTGCTAGTTTTAAATTCAAAATATCATCAGCAATTGCTTTTCGAATTGGTAAAGCTGAACCCTCTCGCATATCAACCACAACTTGATCGGCAGCTTTTAATAAAGCGATCGCGCCTTCAGCGTCATGGGACAATACTAGCCGTTGATGTGCTAAACGCGCTAGATGTTGCAATTCTTCGACTAGCCAATCCACTCGATTAACGCCGCTAATATTGCTCAACGAAATTTTAATTTGATTTTGGCTTTCTAATAATTGTGCAATCGACAAATCACTTTGCGAAATTTTAGCCTCGCTAGCGTTGATAGCTTTTTCTATATCGGAAAAACTTTTTTGGTTTTTTTGCAAGTCTAGCTGATAGCTACTGTTCTTTAATAAGTCTCCACTCACAAACTGCAGTTGTTGCCATAAGTAAGCTGATGCGCCTAAGCTAATCAAAACAAAAATAAATAGTAGCCATATAAGGGTGTTCCTCTGGCAAGATTTGTTTGAGTAAGTCTAATGCTTTTGTATAATAAGTGAGTGCTTTTTTTGAGTTACCTTTTTATGAATATTTCTATAAAAGTTCTTATTGTTCTTTTATTCACTTTTCTTTTTTCGGTATTCATTTATATATTTAATTAATTCCTAGAATACCCATTAGTGAATTCCATTGCCCAAAAGTGATCCCAATAATAATTAAGATGGATAAAATGATAATTCTAACAATTATGATCTTAGAACAAAGGTTAATCTTGCAGCTAAATTAGGTTTGGAAACACCTGAAGAGGAAGAAAATCAAAATTCAGAAAATTAAAAATTGCATTGCATTTGGTGAATAGGATTATTTTCTATTTAACTGATACAAAAACTAAAAATCAAGATTTCTATTCATATTAAATTATTCCTGGCCAATCCAATTTATCAATAATAATTTACAATAACAATTAATTTAAATTTCTTGACGATTTTATTATCACAGAACATAATAATGATGAAACAATCACAGCAGTGTTTGAAGTTCAACAAAATTTATTATTTCTTTCAAACTCAAGTATGGATATTTCTTTAGAACAAAATCAAGATCATTTTTAAATTGTTCATGATGAAATATTGAATTAAATAAAATTAAATCCGGAATCAAAAAGAAAAGGATATATTTATTCCTTTAATAATACATAAGAAATAAATTTATCATCGGGGAAATTATCAATTGATAATGAAAATGAATATATGACTGAATATTTGACTGAACACTTGGTTTCTAATTATATTAATAAATTTTTTAATGGAAATAAAGATTTGGAAGACTAACCATTGTTTGATTCTGTTGTTTAATTTATAAATGAAATTACAGATATTTAATTTTAAAATGTTTACTTGGTACAAGAACAAATGAAAAGTATTAAATATTCTAAAATTGATATTTCAAATCAGAATTTTATATAATTACTTGATAGAGAATTTAGTGATACTTTTGAAAGTGAGTTTGATCCATAGGCTTTAACAATATTAATTGCTTAGTTAATTATGGATGATAAAATTGATTAGTTTTTTAAAGATTAGAATATAAATATGGCTTATAGTCAAATTAATTTTTTGCCAACTTCGTAATTTGATAGTGAATCTAATTTTTATGATGATGTTTTTGCTCTTTAGTATAATTAAAGAATTTTTTATGATAATAGTATTACATAATTGGAAAATTAAAAATTGTTAAATATTGAAAGTGTTGATTAGAGAATAAAGTATGTTGAAAATAATTCGCCAAGAAGTGGATTTATCCTTTTAAATATAATTCAAATTTCTTGTGAATAAATAATTTTATGAAAATAATATTTTAATTTAATTATTTTATCCAATAAAAAATTAAAATTTAATTTTTTTAGGGGTTTGGGG
>JAVCKV010495193.1:0-11658 GCA_032274145.1 Herpochondria borealis | reverse complement strand
ATTTTCATACCAAGCAACTCTACCATCAAATCTAGAAGTGGATAAAACATCTAAATCGCCATCATTATCCAAATCTGCGGCATGTGCATCTGTAGGAAAATTTGCACCACTTGTGCTGATATCAGCAATAATCATTTCAGGAGCAAAGATTACTTGACTCCAAATAAGGGAATATCCAAAAAGAAAGGAAAATGTAAGAATGAGGTGTAAGTTATTCATGGCTGTTGTTTGTTGTTTGATTCCCTAAGATAAAAAAGCTTATACCATTTCTGATATAAGCTTTCATTTTTCTTTAAGAACTAAGTCGTTTTTAGCTTTTATTACAAGTCATTTCTTCTACGGGTAAACCAGCTGCCACTAAATCACTATAGTTTACTTGTACATTCACTAAATTCTGATAACCATTCGCTTTCAAAATAGAAGAAGCAATCGTTGAACGATATCCTCCTGCACAGTGGATATGATAAGTTGTATCCTTATCAATAGTGTTCATATTATTCTGAATGAAATCCAAGGGGGAGTTCTCTGCATTGATAATATGAGAATTATCATATTCTCCTGGTTTACGAACATCCAAAACTTTGATGTTAGGATCGGCATTGTGTAAATTTTGGAAAGTAGGAACATCAATAGTGTGAATCGTATCCAAATCTTTTCCTGCTACTTCCCATTCCAACCCTTCCAATTCAACCGCATGGATAACGATATTTCCACTAAAACTATATGGAGAGTAATGAGGGTAATCACTAGTAAGTGGGTCAATACTCAAGAACCTACCCAGCCTACTATCATGCATTCTGTATGTGTAATTAACACTATTCCCTTTCCCTTTAATCTCATCATCTTTTTCCTGTCCTTGGAAGCCATAACGATAGTCAGAGTAATCTACACAAACTACGTCAGGTGTTTCAACCAGCTCATTGATCAGTACATTGTCGATCTCAAAATCATAGCCTAACAGATTAACCGGTCCTCCTTGCTCTCGAGCAGTGAAGATGATTCTGTGAAGTCCTGTATTTGTAGCTGTAAATGTCAATATATATGTTCCGTTACCGTATAACGTATTTGTAGACTCAATAGTTACAGAAGTAGCACTTGTTTTATCTTTAACATTTACTTTAATCCCTCTATTGCCCAAGTTATTGATCGGATCATCATACAATCCGTCTGTATTATACTCAAACTCCATGGTATAGGTTTGTCCAGCTACCAAATTGAGGTTATACTTCATTTTTGGTTTGCTATTCGCATTTGGTGTAGAAGCAATTACTTTCGCTACAACGATTGCACCTCCAACATTGGTTAAGGTATTATACGGATCTGTGAACCAACCTTGAGCTGTTCCATCTTCAAAATCGAAGTCACCAACTACAGTAGGCAATAGATAAACCGTATCTCTACATACATCTTTAGTGAAATCTCTACCATCTAGCACTACACCAAATGGTGAATAGTCATACGTAAGTAAAATGTCTGGTTCGTAGTAATCAACAACACCATCTGTATTAGCATCTAATGCATATTTTCTATCAGAGATAACACTCAATACATTGCCTAAGTGATTAGATAATTCATATTGTTTTTTTCCAATATAACTAGGTGAATGATTGGTAACCGAAGCTGCTGTTCCTAGCATCTCCACTTCATTTACATTCATCCCTACTCTACTGCTTCCATATATATTACGCTCAGATAGAGTAAAGTTCGTTATCCCATATGTGCTTGCTGTATTTACAGGGTCAGGGTTACAGTTATCTGGCGCACTTCCTCCTGGCAATCCAAAGAAACCAAGGTCTGGCGCTGCGCTTACATAGTTGTTTACAGTATTGTTATAGTTGGCCTGAAGTACACTCAGAACAGCGGGTGATAAATTCTTATTATCAGCCATCCAGTTTTTTATTCTATTATTTGGATAGGCTGGTATTTTATTTAAAAGCCCCAATAATACATTATCGGTAAGTGGAGTGTTTGCCACTACCATATTATCGATGACCCAATTATCAACCGGTACAATTTTTGAAATCAAAGCCAACATCACAGCATCAGATAACGGTGCATTATCTGTCATTATGGTATTGATATTTCCATTTTGATCTCTGGAGTTAATCACTGCCAACAATGCATCTTCACATACTGGAGCATTTAGATCAAATAGATCGTTAATGAGTCCATTTGAATTATTCAAATTATTAGCTAAGTTGACCATGATATTAGTACTCAGCGGAGAGTTAGCTGTAAATACTGAAGTCTTAACCGCATTAGATCGAGTAGAGTTTACCAATGCCAATAAAACGTCTTCATTAAGAGGAGTAGCATTCAGTAAGGACTGTTGTATATCTCCATTGGTAACCTGATTGGTATTGTTTATATCTACTATAAGATCTGCTTGATCTACAATATCATCATATACTTTATATTCGTATACCGCCATTACATTACCTTGTGCATCTCTGCTATAGTAGGTTGTGTTTTTCCAATCATCAGGTTGAGTATAGTCAAATCCAAACTGTCCTGACGGATGATTGAGATTGCCATATACGTGCTTCGCTATTCTATTACCCATTGGGTCATAGTCAAATATTAAGTTTTGTTTCACACTACCTGGCATTCTAACAATGGCTTTGATCTTACCATCTACACGCCATACGATGTCAGATATTTTCTCTTGTTTATCTTGTTTAAGCTGACCTATGCCATCATATCTGTAATTGTTACTTCCATTATTTACATCTGAGATAGCTGCAGTAAATGCACCCATATCGTCAATGTCAGCATCATCATAATCAACTATATCAGTTACACTGTATAGTCGGTTTTGTACTTTTTGTCCAGATAACTGAGCATAGTTATAACTCAACTCATCGATAGTTGATCCTGCCTGATCTTTTCTCAATTGAGATTCTATATTTCCATTGGCATCGTAGACAAACGAATTGAAATAACTTTCGTCATATGAACCTGTATTTCCCCATTTGTTATATCCATAGGTTGCAGGCGTATTACTAAGAACGTTTGTAAATGCACGTGCTTCCAATAATCTATTCAACTGATCATATTTATAAGCTGTACCCTGCGGTAAAACATCTGGATTCATTGCCTGTGTAGCACTATATAAAACAGGTTTTTTAATAGTAGTAATCATCGCTCCAATATTACCGTTATATAAGTCTGATCTATTGGACTGAATATCACTTCCAGTTATATCAGAATTAAAAGCAAGTAATCCTGTTTTACTGCCATCAACTGGTGTATAATCTCCTGTATAATAATTAAGAGAAAAGCCATGAGCATCTCTTGCAAAGTATCGATTCGGATTAGTAGTAGCAACTACTGAGTTATCAATCCACGTTGGTGTATTTGCACCTGTGGCTAAAGTTCCATTAGCAGCATATGAACTATAATCGATTATCGTATTACCTGCACCTTCATCTACCTTAAAATAAGCAGCTAAATTAGCTTCACTTCCTGTCAGCTCCGTGTATAAGTTCGCTTGGATATCTGCTTGGGATTGCGCTACATTCCAAACTCTTACATTTTTCAACCCTCCATTGTAATAATACGCAAAGGGATGCAAATAACTAAAGAACAAGGGCCCAGTTCCTCCTATTACAGATATACTTCCTGAAGCTGTCATACTTCCTTCCAAATTACCATCTACATAAATCTTCAAATCAGCGCCATCTACGGTTGCCGAAATATGGTGCCAATTACCATCATTTACCGCTGTTGTTGCTAATAAGTTTTCACCAGCTCCAGAGACGTTAACCGCTAATCTTGGTACACCACCACTTAAGTTCAAGTTAATGGCTCCCGGAGAAGATCCAAAAGTTCTTTTTGCTAAAATTAAACCACCGCCTGCAGTTGTTTTAATCTCCACTTCTATAGTTATTTGAGAGGTTATTCCTCTTGGGTTATTCGTACAGTTTACTCTATCTCCTGCTCCATCAAAATCTAAGTACTAATCGTCAAAATCTTGGGTTTCAATACCGTCTTTACCAATATCATTAGTAGGGTCTAACATATCAGAGTTAACTCCCTTTAGCCAACCTTGCAGTGTATATGCATAATCAAGACCTTGTACATTGTTTTCTCCCAATTCTACTCTAGCTAATGGACCGTGATCGTAATAGAAGTATCTAGCTTCATTATCCCATAAAACCTTGTCTTCACTTGTTTTGACATCTAATATTCTATTATCTCCGTCATAATCATATCTGTGGTGCCACTGATCTGTCTTATCGTCTTGGAAATTGACCTCATGCACATTTCCACTGATCAAGTCATAATCATACTTCATCGTTTTGTACTGCTGTGCAGCCACATCTGGGTTGCTGTTATTTCCTAATTTTTGATTGTCTTGAATCAACGTTTCTACATTACCATGGATATCATAATCATAATGCGTAGCATAGTCGTATGTATTATCTATTCCGTCATACAATTCCTCATAGGTAACGGATCCGATTCGCTTTCTTAAGTTTGCTTGGTTCTGAACAAATCCAATAGGGTAAACAAAGGTAGATTGCGTTTTGTCATAATAACTTCGTGTTACTTCTCTTCTCTCTCCTGTACCCGTAACCCATACGTTTAATTTCAATTCGTCTATAACAGATGGGTTAAAATAACTGCTAATTTGTGTTCCGAAAATACCATTAAAATCACCAGATGAATTATCATCTGTTTTCTCTCCAGCTTCTACTACTCTCCCTAATTCATCATATAAAGTGTAACTATATTTCTTTGGAGTTTCTGCGTGTTGTCTCGTATTTTGGGAAGCTACTATTCTACCTAGTTTATCATAGAAAAAGTAAGTTGAGTATTCTTCAGATTCATCTGTAAGTATTCTGGCGTAGGACTCAATAGTACCAGATCTATCATACAAACCTCCTAAAAATAGTTTACTCTCACCTACCATACTAACAGTTCTAGCGTCTTTAAGTATATCATTAGATTGGATTCCAGTTTGATCAGTTAAAGACAGAGGGTTCCAAACAATACCTGTAATGTTTCTCTCTTGTGGATTATTCCATACTACATTTGAAGATTTCAATAATGTACCATCCAAACCTGTAATATAACCTTTAGCATTATCATAAAAGGTCACATCATACAGACCTACAGTAACACCAGAATTTTGCGCAACCAAACTAGTTCCATTGTAATATCTTATAGTTCCAGATGCTCCTACAGCTACAAATGTGTTATTATCTTTAAAATGATATAAGTTATTTAAGTCTGGAAAACCAGAAGCTATATTGGTCCAGTTTTGACCACCATCAAATGTTTTTGCAGCAAATCCAGTTCCTGATGCGAATGCACCTCCTACCATATATCCATTTCCATTATCATCAATAGAAATGTCATAAATAGTTCTAGTAAATGCTGTTGATGGCAAAGAAGTATTTATAGTGGTAACTTCATTTACAACTGATGCATAATATCCTGCTGCACCTCCTATTACAGATCCGTTAGACAACTCCGCGATTGATCTAATGCCTCCATTATAAGCCGCCAAATCTGCGTCACTTGGAGTAATAACATCCCAAGTCATTCCTCCGTCATTTGTATGACGAGCTAAATAGTGATCTCCACTGATTATTCCTTTCGAGATACTATAAAAGTCTACATCAAAAAAGTCACTGGTAAAGACTTCATAATTGGGACTAACAGATGCTCCTATTCCGAAAAGGAATTTTGCATATTCGCCTGATATGGAATAGATTCCATTATCATTAATTGCAACAGATTTTAAATTCTCATTAACAGTCATTCCCATAGTACTATAAGACCCTGTTGATCCAGTTCTATTATACTTGGCTCCATTATCTCCAACAATCACTTCACAGTCACAATTCAAATTGTAATCAATTTGAACTAAGTCTTCTGTTGAATTAAGCGGTACCGTTGTGAATACATTTTGATCCCAATCTAATACAATCCCATCATTTCCAACGATTCTAGTCGATGTTCCAGTTGTTGAAGTAATTCCATTCAAGTCCGAATTATTAATAGAAGCCTTAACTAAACCAGTACCCGCAGAGTAATTAACCGTTTGTCCACTATTGGTAACGGAAACGATTGTTGTATTAGCAACAGCTAAGTCATTTACTTTAAGAGGACGTACATTAAAGGTGTTATCTACCGCAGTATTATTAATGTCTAATTGATATAGCTCTCCTGAGCTTAAGAATAAAGCAATATCTGTACCTGAAGTAGCTAATTGTAAATCTCCACTAGCTCCATTAAATCCGCTCATTACATTGGGACTTACTGAACTTCCTGGATTCAAAGTGAATGAATACAAATCACCTGAACTTGCTGCATATCCATAAACGGATCCGTTAACATGAGATTCCAAATCAGAGAAAGTAACTCCAGATTCTAATGCCGCACTTGAGAATCCTCCGTTGAAATTGAACTCTACTAAACTCCCTGAAACAGACCTTGCAATTCCTTGATAGAAAACTCCGGAAACGTCAAACATCAACTCTTCATAATTACCGATTGGTAAATTATTAAAGCTCCAAGTAGGATTAGCAGCCTGCAGAGCATTCGTATAATAAATTATTCCGCCACTAGTTAATGCTGCAGCAGCAAGGTTCAATCCATTTAACTTAGCTTCAACATCTTGTATGGATGCATTATTTGCCGAAGAAATTTGGATTGGAATTATTCCCACATTACTATTCTGCAAGATAATTTTTATAACATATCCATTATTAGACCCTGCTATTAATTTAGCTTTATTATTTAATTGATCTTCTTCGTAGACTCTTAAAGAATTATAGTCCCTAGTATTATCTACCAAAGTCCAATTTTCTCCACCATTATAAGTTTCATAAAGAGATGTCCCTATAATAGCAACTCCATCTGAGGTATTGACGAAATAGACTTCCTTGATTTGTTCTTTAATATTTGTAGGCACAACTTTCCAATCTGCTCCAGAGTTAGTCGAAGACAATAACAATCCGTTATTTCCTGATGCATAGCTATTCTGTGCGTCTATCATATGGACAGATGACAGGTCATCAACTCTTACCATATCCATAGAAGTCCAAGTAACTCCGTCAGAACTAGAATATAACATACTTGAATTATCCAATCGATTAACCGTTATATAATACAGTTGTCCATCATACTCGATAGATGAGATATTATCTGTAATGTTTAATCCTATCGAACCAGATGAAACTAAAGGATTTATCTTAACATTTGTTCCTCCTACCGGATCGTATTTAACGATGGTACGTTTGTCGCCAACCAAAATCCCAACATTATTGGATTGAATATACAAGTCATTCAAATTTTCATTGACTTTAATATTGTATAAATCAACCATATCCCAGCTACTTCCACCGTTGAAGGATCTTAAAAATACCCCATCATCTGCCACAGCGTATGAAATACTATTATTGACATATTGAATACTATTGATAGTACTACCTAAAGTATTATTGTTTCTCTTCCAAGTTGTTCCTCCATCTGAAGTGTTATATACCATTCCTCGGGTAATCGTATCTCCATTATCCAGAGTTACAAACTTACTACCTACTAAATAACCAATATTACTGGAAACAAAATGAGACTCTTGGATGATCAATTTAGAATCCAATCCATTTGGCAAAGTATACTCAGAGATCTCCATCTTATCGTGATCTGGGAGACTTTGCTTAACCAATTGATTCAAACTATTATAATGATACTTAGTAGCTAAGCGGTGATTGGTAAATACCGTTTGATCAGAGCTGTCTCTATCTAATCCAATTTGAACTGCAATAGGATCATAAGATGAAGTAATATCTATAGATTCAACTCCTTCTGGTGGAATAGTCTTAACTAGGTTACCTGCTTGATCATAATAGTAAAGTGTGAAGTGGTGTTCTCTTTGTGGATAGGTTTTATCTAGCACTTCGGTAAGACTATTAATACAATGTTCTTTATAATTGTTTATGAATGCTGCACTTAAGCTATCTGTATAATTATTAAATGCATTCTGTGCATTATCCAATGCCGTATTAATCATATTCTCAACACAAGGATTGACGTAAGGTACTTCTGTGCTTCCAAAATTAAAGGCTAAAGGAGCGCCTGGTGTACAAGGCAGTTGAGAACAGTAAGATAAAATTGATAACTGAGTAGCATTAGGCACACCATCGGCAAAAGAGTTATCCAGTTGCGAATTTAAAAATGCTGAATAACCACCGTAACAATCACAAAGTTCATTTCCAAGAAAATCTTCTTGGCTTACTACTTCAGTCACTGCTGCAGGAATCCCGAAAGCAAGCACTTGAGAATTGTAGTTATTAACCGTGATTTGATACTCAGCAAAAACATCATTACAAGGACCGTAATCACAATCAAAATTCTCAATTGCAATAGGCGTTGGAAAATCTAAATCTACAGTAGGAGAAAGATAAGGGCTCAAGTATGCTGTATAGCTTTCATAACAGCTACAGAATAATTCACTATTCTCCGTTTTCACCGCTGTAATAGAAACCGAGTTTTCGCTTGAGTAGAATGAGTTATTGAAATCTATAATTAGTTGTTCATAATCTGAAAAAGAAGAGGTACATAAGTTACTTTCTAAAACAACACCTGATACACTATTACACTCACCACAAGGCTTAAATGGCACACAAGAAGTAACTAATATACTTACAGGCATTACATTGTCTTCAATATCTAATACGGTTGCTTCTATGATAAATTGTGTGAAATTATTATTCGTTAAATCTCCTGTTTCAACCATACTGATTATTGAATTAATTGCAGAAAATGATACGGCTTGATCCGTTTCCATTACAAATTCAAAATCACAATCTCCATTCTCTATGATCAATTGAACCGTATTCATTCCTCCTGTCATAGTGTATGATTCAGAACTTACCGTAGAAGTAAGTGAAGGATCAAGATAGATTGACAACCCGTCCGTAAAATTAACATCAGAGAATAAATTTATCTCGTTGGGATTAGAAAAGAAATCTGCATTGAATAAGTTTTGTAAATCTTCCCAATTTTGATGTTCAGAAGTACCACAATCTACTGTATTTGGATTACCACAGTCTCCTACTGAAAGAGGTTCAAAAGCAGATCCGTTGAAGAACTTTACAATTCCTTCCATTTCAACTGCCAAACTAGCATTGGCATAATAACCTTCTAAAGTAAAGTAGTTTTGAAAATTAGATTCAAGGTTTGAAAAGTAAGCGACACTAAAAAGATTTGCACCCGACTGATAGTTAGATCCGGTAACGCTCATTTGAATATACTCGGTACCATTACTCAATTCAAAGATTGGATTTCCTCCATTGGCATTGTAAGTCCAATTTAAAGTAGAAGTTCCTAGAAGACTATATATTTCTGATCCAAGAACAGCTGAATAATTTGCTCCTAAAGTAAAGTTTGTGGTTAAATTACCATCAGCTGTTACAGCATTAATCAATTGCTCTAGTTCTTGTCCCAAGTCGTTTGTTTCACACTGCTGACTGAAGCTACAGTTTCCTATCTCTAAACAAGTACTTCCTGTTAATGATTCGTATGTACTTGAATTACCAGTACCGTCATTGATCTCAGCAACAATTTCAAACGTATAAACACCACCTGCAGAAACCACATTAAATAACCCAGAAAGTCCTACTACGTCTGACCAAACAACATTATTAGTAGCAATCAATTCAATATCACAACTGGGTACCGATGAAGAATTAAAGCTTAAGTTTAATTGGACAGCAGACTGAGAAACGAAAGACAATGTACCCGCAGATAAAGGCCCCGTAATTGAACCTTCATTTAGTGCTATCTCTAAACCTGCATATGAATTAATAGTTAGTAAGTCTGTAGCAGCATTTAATAGGCTTCCATTTTGTGCTACCTCATTTAAAAACGCTTGGAAGTTTTGTCCTGTTGGGCATAAACCCGTTTGTGAATAGGTTTGATACTCTAACTCGTTTTGATCCAATGCTAAGTCAGCTGTAACATCTGGAAATCTTTTTACTTTATCCTTAAATAGCAATCTATTGCCATATGAACAAGGCTGATCTGAGTCATAAGCGGCATTGGATCCTGACCCTAAAATCGCTAACGGGTTATATAGTGCTGTTCCTTGAGGAGAAAAATTTGCATTACCAATACAATCGTTAAAACAGTTACTATTAACTGCATCTGCATCCATTTTGTTATTGATTGCTTCATTCTTCTTACCTAAATAAAAGGCAACCAAAGTGGTCCAACTTTGCTCTCTAACTTCGTCATTTTCAGCAGCAGTCATCCCTGAAATATCTCTTCCAAAGATTAAGCAATCAGGAGGAAAATTAACATTACCAATTTGACTGTTACCACACTTATTTATCAATGCAGCTATTTCTAACATTGAATAGGTAGTACTATTGATAGTTTGAAAATTACTCACAGAAGCTGCAAAAACAGTTGACACCCCTGAATTATAGTTAGCTGCACCAGTATAAGCAGTAAAAGGATCTGTGTTCAAGTTCAAAGTATACCCGGCAGCATCACTACCTACTAGATAACCTTCGCCAACCGCTTGAGCAAATGTTAAGCTTCTAAGTTTAGCATCAAACTCTTCACTTGAAACTCCATTTGCATCTTCCTCTTCATAACCGATACAAGATTCGTAATAACAATACTCTGGATGATGACGAACCAAAGAAAGTGCCCAGCTATCTTGCCAAAGTGCCAAGAAATCTTCTACATCTTGAAGATGATGAGGCTCTACTACCAATTGGCCATTGATTGTTAAAGGTGCAATTACATTAATAGCTGGTGAATATTGTCCAGGACTTATTTCTGCTACTACCACATATGATACACTCTCATCAGCATTTAAATATACCGCAGACAATGCTCCATTGTACATGCGACTCGGATTTCTCCAGTCATTCCCACCACTAGGAAAAGAGTTATTGACATTAAAAACACTCAATGGATAGACGATAGGCGCTATCGTTCCGTCAGGTAATTCAGTCTTTCCGTATTGTCCTTCTGGAGATACATCCACCAATAACATATCCAAAGCAATCTCACACATAGTAGGCTCTGAACAATCGTCTTCACATTCTGCATATAATTCGTTGTAATCTGCAGCACTTCCTCGTCCAGCAGCTACAAAATCATCAATCTCACCTAAGTCATCAAAACAAGCTTGACAGTCTATATAACAATCCAATGTGTCAATTTGCGATAGGTATTCTTCTTCAAATGAATATAAAGTTTGAAAATGGAAAACAAACAAGGAAGAAATCTAAATAAACCCAAGTTAAAAGTCCATATTTGTATCTGTTCAGATAGCTCCAAATGTCCAACTAACATCTGCATCCCTGCAAGACAGCAGAAGCAAACATTTTTTCCAGAGTAGTCTTGGCACAATGCAACACAAACTACAAGCCCAAAATTCATGAAAGTCTATTATTAATTAATTGTCAAATCTAACATGTGGATTCGATTATTAGTTATTAGTAGAGTGCTGCGGTACCGGTCTGCCGTTTGTTGTGGTCATCATTTGCTTGAATATACCATACTAGTACCAGTATACCAGTGCTCGAATCGAACCCACCACGCATGCATTGGCTGAACACACACAAATTCAATTACGTATTGGAAGCACTAGAATGAAGAATCTGATAACCCCATCACGTCTGATACTTT
>JAVCKV010495082.1:0-11658 GCA_032274145.1 Herpochondria borealis | reverse complement strand
CTGAAATTGAGCTCGGTTTAAATGGCCATATTCCAAGTTTTAACAACGTGATTTTCTTCCGATTTCCGACCTACCTTTTTCTGACATAAATGCGCCCCTTTTCACGTACGTGTACCTTCATTTAGGGGACTTGATTTAATCTGTTTGTTTGGACATAATGGTCAAAGCTTTCATGGTATGAAGGAAGGTATTATATAGGAGCTGCTGGTTCTTTTGTAGCATAAGGTAGTAAAAATGGATGCTATTCACACGTTTTTATAAGGGGGCATCCTTGAATTTACGAGCACGCTAGTTAATTGTGAGGTTGCTGTTCTTTTTTGACCACATAAAGGTTTTATGAGCTAGCATAAGTTTTTTGACCTAGTACGTCGACAGGTGGTCAATTTTTTGGAGCATGTTTGAGGTACGTCATTTTCATGAGGCAACCTCCTTTGAAGGCTCTCCAACGAAAAGCAACACCGATCAAAGAATTTGGTGTCAACCCCCATTCAAAGTTTCTGAAGACCGTTTCCACGTTCAAATACTTTGTCGAGAAAGGTTCGGTTCCACTAAAAAACTTACAAGTAAATTTGTGACCAATTTTTGGCAAGTCAGCACAGCGCATACCGACGGCCCATAAATGAATTGTGAATCAAAGTAGTAAGCTTACTTTAATATTATGATGAAATTATGTTATGTTTTTTGTTCAATGGACTTAAGCCCTAATAACATGATGAATTACAGACAATTGAAATATTATAATTAACAGTTGGTATAATTAATAGATAATTAAAAACATTCATTTTGATCATCAATACGTTAGATTGGCAACAGATGAAGAAAAAACCCTATTGAAAGATAAATCTATGGTTACAATAAAAGGATTATAATATGAAAGTAGAATTTAGAGTAATACACGATATTAACATATTCAAAGAGCCGAAATTTAATATCTCAGCTATGACCACATACATAGATAAAAAATTAGAGACCTCTCTAATAGATAAAAACAAAATACACTTAGACCAATATAAATTACTAGGATGTGTATTCATTTCATCCCCATCCTTTGTTTTGACATATCTATACTCTTCTGGATTAGGTACAAGAAGTTTTGCAACTAAGTTTGCTACTCCTATCTTCCTTTTATTACCATTAATTCTTATTCCGAACTTCTTCAACCCTTTAAATAGACTACATTTCTTTTTAGTATACCCTGAATAAAAAGTAGTATATATTTCTCCGTCTGATCCTACTTTAATAAAGTCATATCTTGTGTCTGTGTATTTCATATTGTAAATATAAGTAAAATTATTTGAATATACAAGTTTTATAATACCCCCTCTAGTAAAAAAATTGTGAGAGGGGTTGTTTTTTACCCCACTATAGGTGTTTGAAGCCCCTCGCTTCGAAATTTCGGAATACGCCCTACCCTTTTTAAATAGGATAAGATAAAACCAAAACCTATTTTGAAAACTTTTTTTGACTTTTTATATAGAAGGTGTTAAACTTATGTTAAAGTCCTCTTATTATTAGGTATATCCAGGAATTGTGTAGGCTTATTTTAACGTATGTTTAAGCGTGTTATGTACTTGTCTAGTATACTGATATAGATTTGTAAAGATAATAAAAAATCCTTTGTTTATGGGGGTTGTAGAGGTATAATCTTTTTGTATATCTTTGCGAGGTCTTGAATTCATTGACATTATATAATTTTAACATAATTTTAACATTTACATCTTGTTTTATATTAGTTTAATTCTATACATTTGCAGTGTCAGATATTTGACAATAATCTAAATTTATATAATATGAATACTTTAAAAGAATTAGGAATTAGTACAATTAGCGATGTAGTTGAACAGTTAAAAAAGCAATGTATACACGTATACGAGAATGAATCGTATATCTTTGACCCTTTAAATGATGATGTACCAACATTAAAAGAAGATGGCTTTTATACTGTCAGTAATGCAAACGGTAACATTCACGGTAAGGTATCTAACAAAGGTAGTGTTTTACAAATGGCTGAATTGGTCGATATTGCTTACAATGTATCATTAGATAATGACTTAAATTTAGACTTTAGTAAGGCTAAAATAAAGTATTTTAAAAAGGAAAGTATAGGTACAATTAACATTCCTTTAGGCGTTGCGACCTTTAAAACGGCTAATGGTTTCAATGATGCAACCGAATTATTTTTATTCATTAAGACTGGTTTTGGTGGTGTTACTTCTTCGGAAGTAGGTATATTTTCACATCGTTTTGTGTGTTCAAATGGTATGGAAGTTAGAAACGGCTTAAACTACTTTAAAGCAAAGCACACCGAAAAAATGAATGAGCTTGCAAAGGTATTTTTAACGCAATCACTTCCAAAGATGATGAACAGCGTTAACGACTTCAAAGCCAATGCCGTTAAAATGGATAAGGCAGATATAACAAAGGAACAAATTGAAGCCTTTAAACAGTCTTATTTTAACTATAAAAAAGATGATGAATTAAGCACAAAAAAGAAAAATATGTTAGATGCTTTTAACTTGTCAATGAAAGAAGAAATGAATAGAGCTGGTCAAACGGCTTGGAGCTTATTGCAAAGTGCTACAAATTACACCAATCACAAACACTATAACGCAAGTGAAGAATTTATTATTACTGGAAGTGGTGCAACTGCAAATGCAAAAGCAGAAAAAATGTGCATGATGTTAGCAAATTAATCTTATCTTAAATAAATTTAAACCCTTTACAAATTGTAAGGGGTTTTTTATGCAATATATTTAAATCTTATCTCAACCTAATTTAAAATAAATGCGATTTAATTAGGAATATCTAAAAACTTATAAGAGGCATTTTAAGTACTATTTAAGCGACTTTATACTTTGTATAGTATGAGTATATCAAAACTTTGTGAAAGTAAAAAATCCAATAAACATAGGGGTTGTAGAGGGGTGTATCATAGTCAGTATCTTGCGAGGTCGTGCCGTTGTTGAGGTGTAGGGAATTTTAACAAAACTTTAACATAATTTTAACATTTGATTAACTATAAAACTATAAATTTGTAGAGAATCTAAAATCTATATAAAATGAAAATTTACTTTACATACGAAGAAATTCAAAATATAAGTGAGGACAAAATAAAGAGGTTGCTTATTCAATTAATACCATTTCAAAAAAGTATATCGAATGAAGAAATAACTTTTGAGGGGCAAGGCAAAGAAGAAGCCGAAGCCGAAAGCATAGAAAACAATCTAATATTAAAACTAGCAATCAAACCAATTAATTTAAACTAATATAAAATGAAAAACACAAGAATATTTATCGGAGGAAAAAATGTAACATCAAAATATAAAGTAGTTACTGTAAAAGGGAAATCTAAACTAGTATTAAAGAAGATTAAAACAAAAGCAGAATCTTTCAAGCAGAAGTATGAAAGACTTTTACATAAGTCACTTATTAAGGGCGAAACATTAACACCAGCCGAAGAAAGTTTTTTGATTGAAGCAATCTAAATCAAATTAAAAGTATATCTTTGCTTAAGGTCTTAATTAAAAGGTCGGCAAAACTAAAACAAAACAAAATGAAACAGATAAACAAAATAACAAAAACAATATCAATAATACTAATACTATTTATAATAGGAGATAATGAATATAACAAACTAGCACTAGTAATGCTATTTATATTAGGTGTATCTTACTTCTTCATCTATATATTAATAACATATAGGAACGAATTTAGAAGATAACAGTATAATAATACTAAATACGACCTCTTAAACTATGTTTTAAGGGGTTTTTTTGGTTTTTGTACTTTGTAGCATTTATAGGGGCTGAGATAGGGTCTAGAGGGGTCAAACAATCAAAATATATCTAAAATAGCCTTAAATAACCCTTATTTAACCTAAATTTAATTTATAAAAATCTACTTTGTAGCGTTTATAGGGGTCGAGATAGGGTCTAGAGGGGTCAAATTGTCTTTTTTATACCAAATACGGACAAAGAACGGATAAAAAACAGAAAAGCCAACGTTTATAAGGGTTTCTAAAATAGAATAGGCTTAAATATGTTTGGAGAACGGACAAAGAACGAAAGAAAAAATTGAAATTGGTCGAAAAGTCAGTGTTTGTGGGGGTTACAGTGTGTTTGTGGTAGAGAAAACCCAACTTTTAAAGGTTTTTTTAAAATTATATAAAACAAAACCCTATCCTCTACCTATACAGTCTATTCTATACTAAATAAGTGTAAAACCCTTTAAACATAAGGTATTGAAGTAGAATAAGTCTTTATAAAAGATTATATATTTTTAAAGGGTTGTTATAATAGTGTTGTATTCTATCTTTATTATGTTATTGGTATATATATGTACCTTTTTGGTATAGGTGTATTTAAAGTATCTTATATTGTCTTATTTGTATGTTTTTTGTTTATCTTTAATATATGTATATTGTTTTTGTAGGGTTGCGGCTCTTTTAATAATGAACACATATATAATATAAAATAGTTTGTATTTTAACATTTTCTTAACAGTATATACTATTTATTATATGTATTTTTGTGTAAGATTATTGACATTCATTTTTTAGATTTAGATTGATTAAACCCTTTGCAATTTGTAAGGGGTTTTTTCTTTAACAAAACTTTAACATTTAATAGTTGTGAGTGTTACACATTTGTAGTATCTTTGAGTAAGCAAATAAAACTAAATTATGATAGCAGTTTACGGAACAACAGACATAAAAAATGGTACACATACAGACACCTCAAAAACTTTATTAGGTGCTAAACAATATGCGACTAGAAATGATTTAAAAACAGTATCAAAAAGAATCGGATATAATGCTTATATAGTAGCCGAGAAAATCAATAACAAATGGATACAAAGAGTGTATCAAATGAATCTTTAAATAATATAAAACAAAACATTATGAGCAGTTACATTTGTAGTAATAAACATTTTGAAAGTATTAAAAAATCAATAGTAGAAGTATTAAAAAACGATAGATTTAATTCATACGAATTAAAGCCTTTCAATCTTTATTCTTATGAAGTAGTACCTAATCAAGTAGAAAGTATTGTAGACAGTCTTATTTCGAGTTTAGGCGAGTTAAATGTGCTTTGTGTTAGTCTACAATATAAAAAGCATTATGAGGGGCGTTTAAATGAAGAAATTGAAACAAACTTAAAACAGTTAAAACAAAAAGTAAAAGGTATAATTTTAACACCTTTAGGATTGTTGAACGCTTTAAATTGTGTTAGTTATCAAATAGAGTTACACCATTTAAAAGAGTTAAGAACATTAACAGAAAAAGAAAATTTAGCCTTTGAATTTTTAGGTACATTTACAAATGTATTAGCAAAGTATATTTGTAGTATTTTGCCCGAAGATGAAAGTAACAGTTGGGAAGTAAATTAATATAAATTAAAACAAAAACATTATGAAACGATTTGAAAACTTAAACAGATTAAAACAACTTTTAGTATTTGCATTGATACTCTTTGCATCTTATCAGTCAATGGCACAAACAGTAATAGAAGCTGGTGCAGATGTAAAAATGGCAATAAAAGAAAAAGGTGCAGATATTACGCTTGGAGTTTCTTTTGATGTACTTACTTTTGGTTATAATGATAACAATCAAATAAGAGTAGGTGGAGTTTTAGAACACTACGGAAAAAGAAAATTTTTCTCAAGATTTTTTACAGTTGCTTATGGCAGAAACTTTACAGACAAATTAGAAGGAGAAATAGGTGGAATGGTAGGTGGAATTACAAGATATGAACAGACTTTATATCCTAATACTTCAAGTGATAGGAAAGGCAGTTTAAATTCAACCAATTTAGGAGTTTTTGGAACATTAAGATATTTTCCTGAAAAATGGAATGGATTTGGATTTGGGGCGACACTTACAAACACTGAAAGACACGATTTATCACAAATAGAGGGAACAACAGTAAATGTAGATAATAATCGTTGGAATGGGTATGTGAAAATAGTATATAAATTTAATTAATTAAAATTATGAAAACAATAAAATTAAACATTTACAAATTTGAAGAGTTAAGCGAAGATGCAAAACAGACTGCAATAGAAAAACGCAGGGAATATAAGTATGAGTTTGAAAATCCTTTAATGTTTTTTAATGAAATATATAATGAATATTTTACTAGAGCAGGATTTAATGAAACAGAAATACAATATAGTTTATCTAATTGTCAAGGAGATGGTTTAAGTTTTTCTGCAAAAAGTTATGATAATTTAGAACAATTATATTTAGAAGTTTTAGGAAAAGGAAAAGAAAACACAGCGAAACTGTTAGCAGAAAATACAGTAATAACAATGAGAGGAAATACAGGACGTTATTGTTATGCACATACAAATCAGATAGATTTATACTATGAAAACTATACAAGTGCTATAAATTGTTTAAATATAGACAATATAGAGAACATACAAGGACAAGTATTAAATAAACTTTCTACTATTTATATTGATTTATGTAAAGAACTTGAAGATATTGGATATAAAGAAATTGAGTATGCAAATAGTGATGAAGCAATAATTGAAGATTTGCAATGTAATGAGTATGACTATTTAGAAACAGGAGAACAATTTTAAACAATATATACTATGAGTGATTTAATATTATTAGAAAGCGTAGGGACTTTAATTGATACAGTTAGTTTATTAGTCTATGCGAGTGGTACAGACGGCAAGGCAGATTTTCATAATGGAGTATACCTTTCAGATTGTGTGACTGAATGGAGAAAAGCCTTAAATACACAAGATAAAGAACTTATTTTAACACTTCTTTAACATTTAAAATTAGATTTATAAGGGAATATTCACTATCTTTGAGTAAGCAAATAAAACTAAATTATGATAACAATAGAAAAATTTATAGAAGAAAAATCAAAAGATAAAGACTTCTTAAATAGATACCAAAATGAAGTTATTAGAGTAGATTGTTTACATATATTAAGTAACAAAATTTTAGAATGTTTGTTTTTTATAAAGACTAAAGTAACGTATAAAGGAAGTACAGAAAATGTTTTAAACAAACATAAATTTAAAAAAATATAAAATGGAAAAGCCAAGTAAAGAAATTAGAGAATCACTAGACAAATTAATTGATTACAATTATAGTGATGAACAAAAAGACTATGAAAGATTAATAGGTAGAGAATTAACAGATGAAGATTTAGAAGACCCCGATTTATTGGAAGAACAAGACCACATTTTTTATCACATATTAGTATTGCAACAATATATGAACTCTTAAATAAATTAAAATGAATACTACAATAGGGAAAATTTTAGAGAACGGAACAATAGAAAAACAGTTTCATATACAAGGTTATATCTACAAAGATTTTGAAGCATTTAAAAACAAGACAAAACAACTTTGTTACGTTTCAGAATACGATGAAGATAAGATAGGCGAAAATGTAGGACACACCTATAAAGATTTTTTAGAAATATCACAAAAATTCATTGATGAGAACGAAGAGGTACAAAACTACTGTAAAGAAAATGAAAAAACGGCAGAAGATATAGCAGAAAACCTATTTGAATTTTGTGATTGGATGCACCCAAGTACAGTTATTGAGGGTTGGGAAGTAAACGGAACATATACAGAATAAAACTTAAATAAATTAAAATGAGCCTAAGAAAAAGCATATTACTTTGTTTAGAACAAAGGAAAAAGGAAATAAGCCTTAAAGAACTCTATTCAGAGTTTCCAAATGAGCCAAAAACGACTGTTAGAGGACGTATCTATGAAAATGTAGGGAAAGGTATCACAAAAGTAGGGAAAGGACTTTATATATCATCTAATGCAATCAGAGAGCAAGGAAATAGCCTTGATATTGTAGATAGAATGATAAAAGAGAATGACAAGTTTGAATTTATCTTTTTAGATATACCTTATTCGGCTGGAGGACAAAAAGGAGGGAACAGAAATCTATTTGCAAAAGATACAATTAGTCCAAGCGAGTTTGGAGTATTTTTAAATAAGACAAAACAACTTCTGAAAGATGATAGGAGTACAATTGCTTTTATGTTCACAAGTGGAAAGTCAAGTCAAAGAGCTTTTAAAAAATACTTTAGTCATTTTGACAATTTAGGTTTAGCACAGTGTGAACAAGTTGGAACATATACGAAATTATGGGCAAATGGAAATCGTATGAATATGGGAAAATATCTAATGCCAAAAGAGAATATCTATTTCTTTAATAAAGTAGGAGAAGTTAAATTAGATGAGTTACATTTTTCTTTAGCACCAAATACAAGAGAATATCCAACGGCAAAACCATATCAGATGATTAAGTCTTTGGTAAGGCAATTAACAAAAATTGATGAATGGGTTTTTGATGCCTTTGGCGGAAGTGGGAAAACATTAAAAGCGTGTTTAGAATTAAATAGGAATTGTCATATAATTGATAGTTGCGACAAATCAATAAATGAACATATACTTAAATTAATATAAGATGAACTTAGGAGAATTAAAATATGAAATCAAGAAAGGAACGCCTCTAAAATGGTGTGACCCTCAACCAATAAAAAATAATGATTATACTATTAATCTTATTGTAATGCAAGAACATTTAAAAACTAAAGAATTTGATGAAGAAGAAGATTTAATATTACTTATCCAATATGGAGAGGGAAGTGAAGCAGAAGTATATTTAGATGAAATTGAAATAATTTAACACTTCTTTAACACAAAGTTAGACAAATAAGTTGTATCTTTGAGTAAGCAAAACAATTAGAAATTATGACTAAACAAAACTTAATAGACAAGATTAATTCTTATAAAGGATATAATCAAGAGGTAAAAGATAGAGTGTTGAAACAGATACCTAAAACAAGCGTTTCACAAGAACTTTTAACTAATGCGATGAAATCAGTACCAAAAGTAATGAAAGCCGTATCTAAGCACCTAATTAAAGTAAATAAGGTTATGCGAAGAGTAGAGAAGTTGGAAAGACACGCTTATGCACCCGAAATGAACTGTTTACATTTAAAAGATGGTGTAAGAATACAAGTACCTCAAAAAACAACTATTGAGGATGCAGTAGAATTAGTAGTAAGAGAAAATTTATATAAAACATATTAAGATGAAAACCATAACAGAAAAAGAAATAGACAAGGTTAATAATCTATTGCACGATGAAATTGTACAGTCAGTTAAAGATAATGATACAACAGTGTTATTTGAGATAATAGAAAGAATGAATAATACAGATAAGTTTTATTCTCTTTCGGACAAAGGACAATCACAAATTAAATTTATATAAAATGAACAAAAGACAATTTATATTAGATGCATTATTACCATATAAACAAGACCCAAGTATTTGTGGTTATGATGAAGTAAGAGAAGTATGTGAATATCAAATTAACGATGATGGAATTATTAAAATGTGTGCAGTAGGGAAACATTTTAAGAAAGATATACACGAAGAATTTAATTTAGAAGGAGATATTGAAGGAATATATGAAGAACACGAAGGACTTGAAAATCTTTTAACAGAGGAAGCATTGGAGCAGAATTTAAGTATATTTGAGTGGACGGCAATACAAGAATATCACGATAATATAGCAACAAAAAAAGATATAGAAAAAATAAATAAGAAAGCAGAAAATTTAGAAAGAGTAACAAAAATAAAATTTCCAGAATTATACTTTTAAACTAAAAACAACTAAAAATGAAATTTACAGACGAACCAACAGCCGAACAAGAAATCTACAACTATCTAATAAGTAGACAAAGAAAATTTACAGTAAAATGTATAGAGTTTGACGAAAAAATTATTAGTGGAACAGATAAAGAAAGAGAGAGAAAATGTAAAGCATACGCTAAAAAATTAGCAGAATTATTAAACGATTGTTAAACCAATAAAAATAAGATTATGAAGTTAGAAGAACAAATAGAAATACACGAAAAACACGATGAATTAAGAGATATTTTACAAGAATTTGGTAATGAAGAATGGGGAGATTGTATTATAGATAGAATTTGTCTTACCCTTGATGTATGTAGCAAATATGTATGAAACGCTTGTTAATGATGCAAATATTAGGCTTTCTTCCTTGAGTGGCATCCGTGATAAAACTATTGGGGTAGCCCTTGAAGCAGCTGGAGGTTTGTACAGGAAGCTGGCTCAGAAATTCCCCAAAAAAGGTACAAAATATTGCTCTTTAGCTGTGCTCCAAGGGGCAATGTGACGCTCTTAACTCCCAAGGGTTACCATTTTTCTCTCCAATGATTGTTTTATAGTGGAAATTCCTGGGGAAAATAGTATGGTAGTATTTCTGGAAAAAATATTGTTTGTATGGGAACTACTCTAAAAAAAAACTATATTTGTTAGAATAAAAGATGAACAAAGATGTATTTAGATGGCTGTTTTTTAAAACTTATTTTTCTTGAACAAATGAAGCCATCTAGCCCCTTCCTTTTTGTATCATATGGTTCATTGTGAAGAGTGCAATACATAGAAATTGGCTTCTTTTATTGAGTGGCAACCAGATGAAACTAGATTTTCTTGATACTTTGAAATTGTTTAGTAAAAGTATTTTTCTTTTTCCTTTTAATTATGTTACTTCTTCTGTCTTAATGACATCATATCACTAACAGGCCCTTGCACATATAAGAGAAGAGAACTTGCAACTTCTCTTGAAACAAGGACTAGGTTTCCAGAACTAGTAATTCAAGAAGAAAAGCGGGTTCGTTTTGTGGTTGTTAACGGTTTAGACATTGTTGAAAAACCCAATGGAATGCCTATTGAAGATGCTGAATGGTAAGTTAGAACATATAATTTTGCATAATCTCTCATTTCGTGTAAAGGTTCCCAAATATCATTGTTTCATTTCCATCAGTTTGTTTTCCCTGAATTTGTTTGATGCAATAGATTGTACACATTTTTTCTTTTGTTGTACTATACCAGCTCTTTTGATGAACAATAAAATCAACTTCTGGATCATATGACAGCTCTTTTGTTGTACTATATCATTTCTATCCTCAGGATGAATGTAACTCAAGATCTTAGTGATACCCTATTTCTTCGATTTGAATGATACTGATGATGAAGACTTAGCCCATTGCAAAGAAATTCAACTTCTAGATCGTATGACAGGAATCTATGACTTTGCAAATAATTTTTTCTCACTTGAATCTGATCTGCAAATTCGTTCAAGTTTCGTAAATTTAGTTGCGAATATAGGTCAATATATCGCTGATTAATGGCTCCACTGTGTAGGTTTAGACGATTAACAGGTCGCAGTGAGGTGGCTGTGTCTTCTCAGGACTACAAATTCTATTCACCTAGGCACAAATATAGGCGAGTTGCAGCAAATTCTGTGTCCAGCATTTCCAGTTTGAATGTAAGCATAGTAATTTTCCAATATATGTGATCCATCTTTTATATCTCCCTGAAACATTTTCCATGAATGTATTTTGCAGGTAATTTTCCATAATATATCATGGCTGTAGCTTTGGTGTTATCTAAATGGTGTCAGGGACGATGTATCGATTTTCCTTAATTTTGTTCGTTATAATAATTGATAAATTGTCGTTAAACCTGCATATAATTATATTGTAGAACTGAAGTATTGTTGGAGAAATAATGTTTGATGTATTATTTTCAGACATTTTCGAGTGGTGACAATTCTTCTACTCTGACTATT
>JAVCKV010494971.1:0-11658 GCA_032274145.1 Herpochondria borealis | reverse complement strand
TGAAATCGACACCATCCATCACGTAGCGATAATAGTATGTCGTGGCGGGATCCAGACCCGTAAGGTTGATCTTTCCAGTGTAATCAAAAGCGGCCGCAGTAGTAACAGACTCGGACGATGTCATGACACCGGTGTTGAAGGTCTTGTCCCGACTGTACTTGATTTGCACCACTGTGTCTTCCCTCAAACTCTGAAACCCAACCACAGCAGTGGTCGTTGTGATTCCACCCACAACTCCAAGCAATGGAAACTCCGTTTTGTAGAATCTGCATTTCTTGGTCGCACCGCCACCATCCGGGCAATCGATGTGGTACAGTTCTTTAAATTTGTCGACATTGTCCTCTTGAGGATGCCCAGCTCGATAGAGTCCCCAGTAACGAGTGATTCTCTTAGCAGGAATGGGGATTTCCTCGTGCTCATCCAGGCTGAGGGTCAAAGTATGGAAAAGACTGTTGTTGTCTTTGTCCGTGATATCCAATGTGAGTACCTTGTTGGAACTGCTGGCTGCAGTCGTCCACGCGGTGAGGAAGGGGGACTTGAAGTAGCGTCCAATCAGGTTCTCTCCACCGCTGACCTGGAGACGGCGTTCGGCCTCTGTGTCAGCTGGGTTGAGCATAAGGCTAACCCCCTTGGAGTTTGTCGCGATAACATGTTTGGAATGAGCACCAACGAGAGCGTCGCCCTCGACAACAACTTGACGTGTCAAGACGATGGTTGCCCACATGAGCCCAAAAACACTGATGAGCAGGATGAATCCTACAAAGACGGCAAAGAGCAACCACTTCTTCAAGTTGTTTTTCTTTCTCTCTTCCATCTTCAAGTCCTCCACGATCTTGAACACTTCATCTGTCGAGTACTGCCCGTCATCATCAGAATCATACTCTCGAACCTTTTGCTCGACTGGGTCAAGGAAGCCTTTGCCACCACGATCGATGGCACTGGAGCGAACGGACAATCGTTTAGGCGATTTGCTCTTCTTGCCTTTCACCGGCATCTTGTATGGGAGCTATAGAAGTGAGGTTGCATTACAGTGGTGAGAAAGTTGCAAGGTTGGAATAAATTTGCGTCGTTTTGGCTCTACTTACACGACCGGCCTTCTGTGGCTGCTCAGGCACATCCGCACCATCGAGTGCAACCACATCCTGCCCATCGTCAGGCTGGGCAGGTGGCATTTCCTCATCGGGGGGTCCCATCATCATCTTGATTGATTCTTCGTGAAATGTTTTGGATCGATTGATGAAACTAGTTTGTGAGCCTTGTCTTTTGCCGAAATCATAGAACATCGTCGTGGGCCCATGGTTTCAAATTTCAACCACGGTTCTAAACCACAATGACTTCTCAGAAAAGACAAGAACGGGTAGATTCGACAGAATGTTGAAGACTAGAGTTCTGCGCCATCCGTACTTTTTCATCCTGGTGTCAGGTTTGGGACCTTCTAAAGAGACCTCACCGGCCAGTTTGTCCCTATTCATCTGCGGCAATGCCATCTGGTCTTGTTCTCGCGGAGTAATGTCTTTTTGTGGTCTTAGAGGACACTCTAGAGTAGAGAACGCAACTAAGGATCTTTGATAAGGTCATTACATCCCCGCTAGGTACACACCTGATACGATAACGCATTGGGCTTCCATCGAGAGATCGATCACGGCACCAGAAAGGCTATCACGGACACCAGCCGGAGTCTATGCAATTCTTTCTACAATAGTTAGATGGACGTCAATGAATCCTACGTATTTATAGGATCTAATTTCCGTCTCCGAGTCTCCACCGCACCCGCGTGCTAAGAGCTCACGCAACATCTGTGCAGGTGGTCTTGTTTTCACGGAGTGGAAGAAGACGCACGGTGATGCGTGATTTACTTGAGTCTCCCTCTAGCATTGAGATTTGCCGCATTTATTGTATCCTGTTCAGCAAATAATAACAAGGAGACGGGTCATGACACGGATTTGTTGTTCAAATAGTGTTCATGTCTGATAAGAATTCTTGATTTATACGCCAAACTACGATCAGGGACATCAAGGAGGAGGGCTACGTCGAACCCAGACCACTCAACGGCAACGGACTCACCAAGTTTTCCCCGGGCTCGCAGTGCATTGGTCCACCAACGATCAACAAAAAACGAAGCTATCGTTGTTTCCCATTCTTGTTGGTCGCCGCATCACGAGAGAGCAACGTGCAAAGACAGGGCTGCGCATAGTCTCTAGACTTGTGAGCGCCGTCACTACGCGATATTGAATATGCTGGTGGAGAATGCACGAGAAATATGCACGCATGAAGAAGGAAAACCAAGGTGGCGTCGATCGACCCAACCCCACGAGCAGATCCCTTTGGTGCGTTGCTCCAATCCATTGTTTCGGCAGGTGCGCCAAGAAGCCACTTCTTACATCACCACCAGCAATATTCTCACACTCCAATGACTCGGTTCAAGAATTCAAGTTCTTATACAGAGTGGTAACAAGGAACACTGAGATTTGATCGATTGCGGTCGACTACAGGGTTAAACAAAATACGACGATCGAAGATCTTGGGGCCTATGGAGCTTGCATCGTTTCGGTCCACATAAAACGAGCAAAGGTATGATTCAGAACGCCAATTGCATCGTACATGGAGAATCGTTGGATCACTGTTGGTGACCCCAAGAAAGTTTAGAGGTAACTGCAAGCAAGAAATCTCATAGAAATGGCGCATGCTCCGCCTATTCAGCATACCTGGAAGGAACATACATTTATAGGAAAGCATTACAGCATAAACGATAGCACTTGATACCACCATATGCAAAACCTCGGATCTGACACATCATAGATATGTTGACCAGACCTGTAGTACACCTAGAAGAAGAGATTGCCACACAGAAGTATGGTCAACGAGCCTGAAACAGAAACCTGCGCCCTGTCTCCCCCAAGCTCACCCAATCACTTCGTACTGAACCAAAAAGTACCCAATGAGACTC
Source organism: Herpochondria borealis (assembly GCA_032274145.1). Classification (NCBI taxonomy): domain Eukaryota; phylum Rhodophyta; class Florideophyceae; order Ceramiales; family Ceramiaceae; genus Herpochondria; species Herpochondria borealis. The sequence goes on along the minus strand of JAVCKV010494971.1, from coordinate 8,711 downwards.
CCCAGCATGGCTCCAACTTGATTCCAAGTTCCCAAAACGCGGGCTGCCACGTGCTGATTCTCATTTTGTGCGCCGCTTGCCTTGGATACCAAATGAAAGAAGGTTGTGCTGGAATAACCGTACAAGAAATTCACCATGGCCACCATTGCAATGGGCAACGCACAATTGGACTGCGTCTTGTGAAAGGAAGTGTCGTGTACCACGGAGAGGACAACAGTAGGGATCCAGAACACTGTCATCGCCACTAGTTGAATCCAGACCTTGGCGTATTGCCACTTGCCGCTCAGGACGATCCCGACCGTTTGTGCAATCAATTGAGTCACTGTCAAGTAGTGAAGTGCCGTTTGCGAGTCGGGAAAGTTCTGGATCGAGAAGGGTGCGACTCCTGGAAGAAAGAAGACCAACGCGTTGAGTAAGAACTGAGCGGCATTCACGTGCTTGTACTGAAGGGTAATGGTCACGAAAGAACTCCAGAAGGTCTTCGTAGGAGTTTCGGCTTGCGTTTGTAGCTCCGTGTTTGTATTGTTGCTGCTTGATGGGTCAGCAACCTCTGTGAGAGGCTGTTCCTCGACGGCTTCCTGTTCCTCATCCTTGACAGCTGTATTGTCTGCACCTCCTTCTTCCACCTCGTTATCAGGTTTGTTATGGCTGTCTTCGCTCTGGAATCGAAGAGTACCGATGAATCCAAGAAAGGACAAAGCGAATATGGCAGTTAGGATCCCAAAGTACACTTCGATCGAAAAGCGTTCCTTCTGACCCCCTCCAAACTGTATGATTGCCAAGACAGCGACAAAGAGATTGGCAATCGCTGTACCAGACGCGAGTGATGTCGTCTGATCAACACTTGATGCAGCATGTGGAAAGAGCAGCACCAACGACATGGTGCCTACAATTCCAGCACACACGGATGTGACAATGAGAGAAGTTTCTTCCAAGGCAGCATCGGAGAGACTTAGAGACAGGGACGTGGCAAGTCCCAGCAAGAGTACGACTGCAATACCCACTTCAGTCTCTGCCTTGCCACCCCGCAAGTCAGCAATGGCAGACCAAGTCAAGGGACAAAGGTTGCTCAACGTGACTGCGAGCGTGATCTTGGAGATCACGGAATAATCATAGTTGAGCGCGGCAACAATGATTGGAATTTCGGCGTAGATTCCATTGACCAGGACCCAGGCGGAGGAGCCAAGGAGAAAGAAGGAAAGAAGGCGTAACACGCTGCGATCGCAAGCGACCATCTTGAGAATAGGAGAGGTTTTGGTCGCGATGTTCCCGATTCTTCTACTTTTTGTGACCAGATCATGACCTCGCGTCAAGGCAAAGTAGAGGCCATCTGTTTTAGATTTCAGAATGCGAACACCACATGACACCGTCACTGATTACCGCGGTACTGGTATCGATGCAACATCGCGCCAAGGCATGATGGTTGAGGCATCTGTTGATTGCAAAATGGGAACACCATATTGCTCAAGGTCCACCAGCTAATGTTATAAATTTACAAGGTGATCAACAACATGCGCTCTAACCTCGCTCTTATCCTTCTCACAGGAAGTTCTAGTCTCAAAGACACTGGTGTGGAAAGTGGTTCTCCAACGACTATCTTGGCGAAAATGATGTCCCTTACGATCCGGATGCAATCATCAACATTTTAAAGACCAGGCAGCCGTTTGGTCCAAGAATGAAGGCTTCTACAAGGCAACCGTCACTGACTTCGATGCTGAGGGGCAAATACTCGGTGAAGTAGTACTCCTCAGTCCAGAAATTCCGGTCCTTATTCCCTACCCTGGAGCTTCCTACGACACTTTCATTGACGGTACTCACGAGGGTTCTCGATTCCTTGAGCGCCAAATTTTGATTCTCAAACCAGCCTCCCAGGCCTCTTGTGACTCAAATGCAGCCTCCTGATGGTTTCTATAACGCCGTTCCACCGGGTGATTGTGGTGTCAATGGATGCTGTACCTGGTGACCTTTATTTCACTTCAACTCACGAAGGATGGAAGCTTGAATACACTAACGTTTGATAGTTTTCAAGGCAGTGCTGGCAGGCCCTCTAGTAATGCATGCATCCAGTGCATATCATCGGTCCTGTGTGCCATGCCACCATTTTGCCACGAAAACCACTGTCTGCACTGACGATGCTTGCAACCAGCGCACGATTCAGAACGGATTTGTACTTTCAAACCCTCAATGGAGTGGTATTGGTTGGGGTTCCCGCAAATTTGTTCACATTATTCTGGCAGTTTTCCATATAATCAAGCCTACTCGCCGTCAAGACCATGTGCACCACGAGCCTCTCGCAATGTACATTTCTTCCGGTTCCTGTACAGTTCATGACGAAGCGCTCCCCAGAGCAATTCAAGGTTAAGCAGCATCTCGAAGGATCCTACTTTCTAAATGTTCTCGACGAAGAAGGCGGGGCTCCCGTCACTCTCCTGCAAAACATACTGGAAGCAAACATGCCAGTCTCCTTGGGACTGTCTGAGAGTAGATAACAAGACGTGTCATTCACGCTAGAGGCATTGCCAAGAACAACGACGCACGCTGCACGACAAGAGCGACCTCTACTAACAGCTCACGGCAGATGGTCTAGCTCATGAGTTCAAAATGACCGAACGAGACATGGGAGGAACTATCGGCAAAGAAGAGTTGTGGGATTTTGTGTCTTCTGGCACGGCTGGTGAACTGAACCAGTCTGACTTTAACACTCTCTTTGCCACCATTGACATGGATAACAATGGCGAGGTTGACTTTATGGAATTCTGTACCTTTATGGGCAAGTGTCACAACGCGTTTGAGAATATCAAGGATCGAAAGTCGGTCATCATGGCGCGTCCTTCGATGGCGGAGCGCTCTGCCAGCGCCTTGGCCTTGCTTCATGCCATGAGACTGAGGAGATGCAATTGAGGAGGCAGACGAAGAAGACGACGATGGAGAGAGGGAGAGAGAGAGAGAACGCAGAAATTTGAAGGTAGTTGTGCCCATGTGTTCTGTGTTTATATAGTACTGCTAAATAAGTTAAGATAGCTCTAGAGTAGTTGCTGACAACACCTAGATGGTATCCCTATTGGCAATCAAGTCGACTGGGTGGAAAGTCTAAAGCACAACAACAATCAACAGCCAGAATTATGAACCTGCTAAACAAGCGCTTCTCGGTGGCGATGCGTTGAGACTATGCACTCTGGCAAGGACGCTTCCGAAGCAAGTCGAGTGAGAGTTGGCCCTCCTTACCTGTGCACTACAAGGGGCTGATGTTGTAGCTTCCGCGCACGAGGGACGAAGAGGAGCTACAGCTCCCCAATCAACTGGTGACGTGGCTCCATTTGACACATCGTGGGAACGAAGTTGCATTCGAAGTCCAAGCATGTGATCAGATGATAGTCGGAAATAAAATGGCGTCATCGCTATACTCGCTTAGCTAACATGAGGTGTTTTCATCCTTGATCCTGTTGATGAAAACGAGAAGAGCCTGTCGGTGATAAACGCTGAATATATAAATAGCTCTGGAAACAAAATTGGTTTTCAGGCCCCCCTCCCCCCAAACGGATCGATGTCTACAAATCCATTAGTTTTGGACTTCTGGACCATCCAGTGATGAGACATCAAACGCCTCCTCCCCCCGAAGACGAAGGCGACCAAAACCTTTCTTGGGTTTATCCACTTGCTTTTTCCCCTTCTTTTTTCCAATCTTCCCCGTGTCCGGCGATTCCCCCACCGGTGATCTAGCTTTGCTTCCTCCTAACGCCGATGGCGAAAGGGAACTATTCTCACTCCGAGATGCTGCCAGTACTTCACGATTCGATGTCCGCACCGTTCCATCCAAGGCGTCATCTACCAAAGAGCTACAGCAAGGATTGTCTGCTGTATCAAACATGAGAGGCTGTAATAAGGGTTCGCAGACGTTTTAGTTTTCAATTCGTTCCGCCAGTATGGGAATAATGAGGGGGCCGAAAAAAGAGATCCGTTGAACGTTGAAAAGTCCAGTCCAGATTGGCGATTGAGCGATTTGTCACATTATAAATGTAAGATGGATTTTAGATATGCGTAGTTCGGTATTTGGATACATTAACCGTCCGTTACGAAATGTCAATTAGACGGACAGCCAAACGGCTATTAATCCCACCACACGCCAGCAAACACGGAATGTTCTACGAAATATCGTTGCTCCTCTTGGGACACCCCGTTAAACGGGACTGACTACATTAATTATATACCTTCTTCTACGTATCCAGTACCGTTTAACGGGGTGTCCCACTGGCACATGATGTGGTCGAGCCTGCATCGGCGAGCCTGCATGCATATACATGTACGATGCGACTAGCTTGAGTTCAACCAAGAGGTTCAACCATACCCTCGTATGGGGTGTATCTGCGTGTGCTTTCTGCCCAAAACGAAACTAATTCCGTTGAGCCTCTCTGCCTCGACTTCACCGAGCAGTGTGAACGATGTGGCTTCATCGTTTAGCCTAACGGGCGGTTATCCCTGGTGGCGCTATCTGAGGATCTACCTGCACTAGTAGGAACTTGGAGGGCCTTGCTTTATTTGTGATCAGCGTTGCAAAAGATCGCGGGTGAGGTGCCGTAAAAATCGCAGCAGAGGCACAGAAAAGTGGTCAAAGATTCAACCAATCGCAGCTCAAGGGCGGAAAGCTATGTTAGCCCGACGACAGGTTGTTGACACGGCGGAGATATCGGTTACTTACCGTGAACACCAAAAATACCGCAGCAGAGGTACACAATGATATTCTATCAGCTACCTACTGATGATGCGAATCGCTGTCGCTGTTGTCGTCCTGTTCCAGCGAGATGCTCTCTAGCTGCTTGGATTGTTTCATGGATTAGAAGTTATGAAGAATCGCGTCCTGTACCTTGGCCAGCCACTCGTAAAACGACAGCGCGTTTGGGCCAAAAATGGCTTTGCAGGACACCCGCAAATTGGCGTACATCCCCCAAACGACATGTGATGCATGGGAACAACACAGGTGGAAATGCGCCCCCACTTTGCCTGTCACGGAAGGCCAATAGTGTACCTGGTTGCGTTCAAAATACTGTCCCGAGTTGTTCCCTTTTTTTTCGACCTGTTCATCAAGTAAACTTCGAACACAAGGAAGAGTTTATCCACAGGGTTAGCAACTCCAGTACTTTTCCCTTCTTTGCAAGCAACTTGGACCACGCAGGCGGGAGTAGTACCGCCTCCATCAATCTGTTTGGCCGAAAGAAGACCCTCAAATTACCAAGATTAAAACTGTGGATGGATACTTTGTGGTTCCAGGAGATCGATTTGGTTGCCCAGACTTCGACATGGCGGACGTGGGGAAGTTGGTCGGACGGTGCTGGTTTCCGTGTCTCCCAAGGGAGTTGTCGGACTGCAGAAGAAGAAGATATCATCTGCCCCTACCTCGTCGACGACGCTTGGCCGATCCGCAGATCTTCTCCGATTGGCAAAACAACCATCCGAGCCACTAGATGTGATGTCTTTGAACGACAATGGATACCATGACGCCGAGAAGTAGTGTCGAAACGAAGAGAAGCGCTCCGAGACCTGGACTTGGCGTTGTGATCTGACAATCGTAGGTTGTTCTAGTAGAATATGTTTTAGTACAGAGGCAACTATTATACTGTAGTTATCTTTTCTATGAACAACAGCCGGGCTGTTGTTTGTTGTCTAGATTGCCGCTCCGCTGCGGATTATACGGAACCCCAAAAGATCGGGGTTGAGTGAGGTGTGAGACAAGATGTGAAAGAAGATCTCCAAACAATCGCAACTCAAGGGCGGAAAGCTAGCCCAGTGCGGTGACAGAGTGTTCCTGCCGTGATTGCACCATAATGACTGGCTCGGAGATGTCTGTTACGTGCCGTGAACACCAAAAAGATCGCCGGAGGTGCCGGAAGGTACGAAAGGTCTAAGAAATGACCTTCAACAGAGGTGCGAAGATCCAAAAGATCGCAGCAGAGGTGTCGACTAATGTGGAATACCCAAACGATCTGTACGGGCAGTTTGTAGGGCAGGTCATTGAGTTGAATCCTTGGTGTCCGTTTCCTTGCGGTACAGAAACCTGTGCAGAGAAAGCACAGTCCCTTCTGTAAACAATTTGAAAGTGCTGTGAAAATCACCGTAACCTTTATTACGTGCATACGTCATCATACTGCAGCAGCATACGCGTTTTTGTCTGATGGGGTACAGGCTAATTCACCTGGTCCTGTAATTGGTCGCACACGACCCAGAGATTCTATGCTTGACGCCCACAACCACTCCAAACCGTGACCAAAACCCCCCATTGTAAGAACCTCCCATTGCATGATGAAGTTGTGGACCGTCCTCGTCTCTACTGCGCTGTTGTTCGGAGCGGCAGCAGGGGCTTCGCTCCCTGAGGATTTGCAAAATGGTGAATCAGCAGCAGTAGCCCAAAGAGGGCTGCAGTCGTCGTGCGGGCTAGCAGAAGGCAACTTTTTGATTCAGGCAACGTACTTGGGTGATGCTGGTACATTCAACATTGCAACAAGGCCTCTTGGTATTGACGCCGACGAACCCGAAGAATACCATTTGGAACCAAACGACGAAGATCTGTCGGGAGGGGTTGATTTCGTGGGATGTTTCCCCAGGAACAAGCTGCATCGCTTTACTGTCTACGTTGAAGCTCCCACGGAGGGCGAAATCACGTCTGGGGAATATGCTCTCAAAGTTAACGGTGAGACGATTGCCGATGAGGAGTTGGAAGAATCAATCGGCGACGAGGGCAGTGTTACATTCTACGAATACTACTTTGTTGGTGATGAAGTGGATTGTCCACCTGGTAAGGATCGCTTCATCCTGAAAATTTTGTTTGATGATTGGCCCTCGGAGATAACATGGGAACTTGAGAATTTAACGTTTGAGGGGGGGAAAGTTCCTTTATCTTATGAAGTAAGTCTGAAAGCAGGATCGATGAGCTACACCGACGAATTCAAGGGAAAGGCCTTGCTTGTCGACCAATGCGTTGAAGCTTCGGATACCTATGAGTTCACTATCTATGATCAAGACGGTATATTCTCCCCGGGTTTCTATCAGATTTCATTTGCAGGAAAGGTGCTCCGCCAAGGAGCGAGCTTTGAAGGCGGCTCTGAAACGACAACGTTCAATTCAAAGGGAATCGTCCCTACACCTGCCCCCATCATTGTTCCGCCAGCAATGCCGTTCCCCTCATTGTTCCAGCCAACACTTGTCATCTTCACTCCCCCTCCTTCACCTGAACCTACCCCCCTACCAGTATCCAATATTGCGCCTAGTACACCAGCTCCATTCAAGATATCCTTTGCACCTCAAAGTACTGGCGAGAACGAGAAACCAGCATCATCGCCGACACCAGTCAGCTTTCCAGAACCTCCTCCAGAAGAGAGCTTTGTCTCTATTTGCTTTTCAGGGTCGACAGCTGTAAATGTTAGAGACAAGGGTCGAGTCGAAATGAAGAACCTCCAACTCGGAGATGAAATTGAAGTCAGCTCAGGGTTCTACGAAGCTGTCTATAGCTTTGGGCATTATGATCTCAAAGGCCAAGCAGAGATGTTGGAGATACGCACAGATCAGGCGACACTTCAACTGAGTCCTACTCATCTCGTCTTTGCATCCGTCAACCACATGGAAAACGTGGCTGCAGTCCCTGCAGCCTCCCTTGAAATCAGCGACAGACTAGTCTTTCGAGACACGGCAGCTGTGGTCAAGAGTATAAGGACTGTGTATGTCAGCGACGGTCTCTTTGCCCCGTTCACTCCTTCTGGGAAGCTGTTGGTGAATGATGGGCTCTCGGTGTCATCCTTCGTCGGTTTCAGCGAGACCTCGTCTTCGTTGACAATTTTTGACAGTGTGGAGATCAGCTACCAGTGGCTCGCGCACTCGTTTGAGTTTCCCCATCGAGTTGTGTGCTCCTACATGCATCAATGCACAAGCGAAAGCTACTCGGATGGTTTGTCAACGTGGGTTGCCGGTCCGTTGGAGCTAACGTCTTGGGTACTGAATCTCGAGTCAACGCTTTTGAAGAGTTTTATCTGGATGGTTGTGTTGGTGGTGCTTTCGTTGTTCAGTGTATTGGATCTGGTGTTGTGCAATGCTGCCCTGGTCTTGACAGGGTTGGTATTAGTGCTGTCAAGGAAGCTGACTTCAATCACTGCTAAAGTCGCCTAACCAACCCCAAACAACAGCGCCACGTGGTCAATATAATAAACGTGTCCTCAGCATCGTATGCGGCAGCATGGAGTAGATGCGAGGAGTCTAAGCTAGCTCTGAACCAACCCAATCGATGCATCAGACCGTCTTATTTGCTGACGCTGTTGGCTCCTACGAAGTAGAGATTTCAAGCACTAGACTTGGCGTTTGGTCACATTGAGCGTGCATAGGACAGCCTCTAAGCATGAATTTGGGTAGACTTGGGCAATACCTCGACCCTCGACGAGGCTCTTCGTCCATAGACCATCAAACTGTTGGCCCTGTTCAGGAACGGTGTCAGTGACGTGAACTATTTCGTGGTTCTTGGAGCAAGCAAAGCACGAAAGGTTGTAGATATACCAAATCGGGGCGTCTGATGATGATTCACACACGTTGCCTCTTCCAACACTTTAGCAATAGCTCGCAGAGGGTGATTCAGCGTAACAGTCGAAGCACTGCTATCCGACGGACGCGGTGCAGCACCGTCTTGGCCTGCAGATTGATGTTATCTTATCTGTCAGCCTACGAACACCAAGCTG